>JAYMFD010002247.1:0-34795 GCA_035771175.1 Paratinospora sagittata | reverse complement strand
TTTCTAACATACAGAGGTTATGTATGATAAAAACAAGTATTCAAATCATTTACCAACAAATTAAAGCTCTACTCTTCTTATGCATATTTTCGACATTCATTTTCAGTTATTATACAAGCCTATTGTTTTTATTTTATTTATTTTTAATTTCACTCACCAAGGGCACATACTTGGTCATTTCTTTCCCCAACAAATCAATTCTGGTGCTCGTATTACCAACCAACCCGAGCCTTAAGAACTAGGTTGGGCTGCATTTAGAAATTTATAACCCGATAGGTTTGATTGAGTAAGCTTCAGTCTTTGTTCTTACAAGGAAAAAAAAAGCAAATGGCCAATTGTTAAGATTATCTGGATTGAAATAATAGTCTCACATTGGTCATGATCAGTAAGTTTATCACATTAAATGTAAATTAAGATCTCACCCGCATTAACACTAAGATCATTTAAAATCAATTTTCCACACCAAAATCCAAAGGTGGTTATGTTGGAGAAGATATCGATACTAATTAAGATTCAAGCCCACCCTATAAGTGGTGTCAAACTTATGGTTAAGCTTAAGATTGGCAATTGGTATCGAACCCGTTTGGCCAGTATTGTCCGCCCAGGTACTAAGCGAGTATGAAAATTATAATCTTCAAACTAAGTCGTGTATGAAAAAAATCGGGTTCGTTTTAAAAAACATACTAACTTTGGACAAAGCAGGTAAAAAAAAAGGGTACCCAATTACTTGGGATAAAAATGTAATTCTCTATATAACCACATGGTTTTATGATTTTATACCTTTCTGTTGAGCCACTTTGGTTGGCATGCCGAGCTGGATGACAGTCAGCTCACCTCTCACTCGCGTGTCACCCAAGAAGAAAGCAAATGTGACTTCTAGTCGGCACTAAACAAAGAATGACTCAGGCAACACGAGATGAGCTAAAGATAAAGACCAGAGACGACTCCAGGTCGGTGATACCGACCTGGTATGGACTATACGACATCTATCAGGGAAACGACTCTCGACAAAAAATACGAAACTCCATGAGTTAGGTATCCCGAGCTCATGAAGAGCATAAAGGCAAATCGCAGTGCGAGCTGAATTCCACGAGATCTACTGCAAGGCATTGGGAATACTGCACATATGTCACGACAGAACATACGCCTACCAAGAATACTACACGTATGTCAAGGCAGAACATATGCCTACCACTTCTTGCCAAAGACCCCTACCTCTATAAATACTCCACACCCCTCATTAACGAGGCAAGTCATTCATTACTCCAGTAAAGTGATATTAATGTCCAACTCAGCTCGGAACTAACTTAGACATCATAGAGTCTTTGGTCGACACCACATCGGAGCCTATTATTTCCCCTCTTTCTCTTTTAGGTCTGAGAAACCGAGCAAGTAAGTCACCCTCTAGGTGGTTCCAACTCAACACGTTCCCTCCACCTCATCACTCATTGGTGTTGGTCAAATCTTGCACCAACATTTGGCATCGTCTGGGGGACAACATTTTGAGCCTAGATCACCTTTGTCATCATGAGCCAAAAGGCAGAACACCCGATTGATGTGGAACCAAACGCCCCACCTATCGCACCTCAGAATAAGAGAGGCAGACCATCTAAGAACCAATCGAATAGCTCTGCCCAAAAGCAAAAGTCTTCTAGGCTGAGTGCCATAGAGAAAAACCTTGAGAAGATGTCCCGGGTGGTCTTGGAACAACAACAAGTACTAAGGAAAGTACTCCCCCTCCGACCACTCCATGACCTTCAACCTCGGAAGGAGGAATGGAGCAGGTGTCAGAGTGACAATTCGAAGAAGAGGCCAGCCCAGAGCCAGGACCGGCCGAGCTTTAACCACAAGTCTTTGTTTCTCAAGGATTTGCGCAACTCTTTGGAGGTCAAGAGGAGTCAGAGCTCGTCATCTTCCCACCACAGGTCAATACCTGTGAGGAAAGTTGACACAGTGAGAAGTACCTCAGCTAGGTCGGTATCCAAGAGGTCTTCCAGATCTGGACATACCGACTCGACCCTATCAAGTAGAGGAGATCCTACCAGGCACTACAAGGAGTACAAGAAGCTCTCATCCCCATTCGTGGACTAGATTGTTCGAGCTCCTCTTCCTAAGAATGTCAAGACTACAGACGTAAGTTTATATAACGAAAAAAGAGATCCTCGAGATCACATTGAGAACTACAAATCCTTAATGGATTTCAAAGGGTACGATGACCCGACTATGTGCAAGGAATTCCAAATAACCCTCAAGGGCCCAACTCAAAAGTGGTACCGAAAGCTCCGACAAGGTTCAATCTACTCTTTTGACCACCACTGCTACAAATTCGTGGAGCATTTTGTGGGGCGAGAAGAGCGAGAGAAGCCAGTGAATAACCTTCTGGCCATCAGACAGAAGTCGGGAGAAACCCTCAAGGACTACTTGGACTGGTTCGACAATGAGGCGATACAGGTTGACGATTTTGACAACCATGTTGCTCTCCTCGCTTGTGAAACGGGCCTCCAAGCTGGTAAGTTCTACTACTCTTTAGGAAAGAATAAAAGCTTGGATTAATAAAGAACTTCTGCGTCTAGCAACAAAGTTCATCAATGCGGATGAACGTAACAAGGCCAAGCGAGCAGATGAGAGGCCCATCTAGAGTTCCAAGTAGAACAAGAAGAGAAATAGGGACAAACAAGAAGAGCCGATAAGAGGTATTTTCTTAAGAAAAACAAAACCCTTCGATACTTGCATTTAAGGCACGCTCTACGTGGGTACCCACAAGCCCGATGGCCCAACTTAGAGGCTAACCATACTTGGATACCCGTAGAATGGACAATATCTTGCAACATGTGAGACAAACCAAAATTAACTTCAACAAAGATTATAAGTCAAGATGAACTTCCGTAATAAAATCCAATAATTAAGCCTAGAGGTGGTTAAAGACATCAATACTAATCAAGATCCAAGCTCACCCAACAAGATACCAAGTGTTTGTTAAATTAACGCACAAGCTTCAATATTTATTTTTACACGAGAAAAAAAAGATTCTGGCCAATAATCATTATTTATGCTAACATTCAACATTAGAGGGTCCGCCTAATACCAAACTGGGCCCAAATTACTGCCTCAAGAAGCGTAAGTTAAAAGAACAAACTTAAATATTGCATTTCTATTGTAGAAACAGAATACCCAAAACGGCTCTAGTCCTAAGGAGATCTGCATTCCCAACCTTTAAAATTGTCCAAAGAAATGTCAATATCAACTTTACCAACCAGTTTGGCCCTAGAAAAAAGAGAAATAAAACAATAAAAATATAAACCTGTTTTGCGGAAAATGAGAAAATAATTATCGATTTGAGTTTTTCTAAAATAAAGTCATATTTATAGGATTAATATCGAAATAGACAATGAACATGTATCAACAAATGTATGAGCAAAATAGCATATGCTGCAAAATGCTGACAAACACTTCTTAACCAATATATAAAGCGTGAGTATTGTTTTCAATGCTTGGATTTCAAATATTTTTCACCAAGTTCCACAAAAACATTGGTCAATAATGCTTGGATTTCAAATGCTTGGAACCTGCGTATGCAAACAGTTTTTTAAATATTATTAATATTTACAATTAATTATTTTCCCAAAAAACTGTTTTTTGTCCCACAATGTATCATCCAATATATTTTTACATTAATTAATATACTATCAAAATATTTTATTTATTGTTTTCCCAAAAATATGTTTTTAATATTAATTAATAAATCAATTTTGTTAACAATTTATTAAAAAAAAATGTAAGTAAAATCAAATACTCACTTGAACATATTTAAATTAAGAATTCATATCTCTATTGATTGGTTATAATGTTAAAGCGAAGGGATTGCTAAGTATTCTAATCTCAGATTCTTAGTGCCTAGTTGTCAATGTTACCAAATTAGGGTCGTGTTCTCGATGCTAACATATAAAGTTTGGCAGATAAGCTGGATTTATTCCCATTCTAGAACTGATGGAAAAATGAATTATGTGGCAAGCTATTTTAACTTCTTTAAGGATGTGTTTGGTAAGTGAGAAAGGAGAAATTTTTTGAAGAAAATAGTGATTTTTTTGAAAAAATTATATTTTCTGGTATGTGGTTGACAAAAGAAATGAGAAAAAAATTGAAAAAGATTTTCTCTGACATCTTTTTTTTTTCACCATAATTTTCTCAGTTATTAGGGGGCCGAGAAAAAAAAAAATTTTCTCATGAAAATTTTTTTTACACTCAAATTTGAAAAAGTTATAGTCATCTAACCAAATGAAAAAAAAAATTCATGTCTAACTAGACAACCACAAAAAAAATTTCTCAAGTATATTTTCTTTTGAAAATTTTCTCAAAAAATATTTTCTTAACTATCAAACGCAGCCTAAGTTCTAACATCAATCTTTGTATCTGGGATTGGCATTCCAAGTGGCGTTGCATTCTCTAGATTGTAATTTTTCTAGTGAATGTATATTTTCTTTCGTATTAGACCAAAAAAAAAAACAAAAGCGAGAGACAAGTACATCAGGCTAATTCCAATAGTTGGTGACGAGTAAGGTAGGTAGGTCATAAGAAGTGTCCTGGAGTAGTGTTTAAGGTAAATTTAGCGGGCGTTGAACACTCTGCCTCGTGTCCCACAGGTTGGTCATGGATCATTCTGGGGACCCTAGAACACCATGTGTACTTTCAAGGCCTGACAAAACCCAAGGAAAGCCTTACTGTGAAACGAGTGACCATTCCTAGTGATATTGGGCTATGCCTTTCTAATGTTCTACTTCTACAGGGTAGATGTAAAGTACATCTTACATCCTTAATTTGTGAACTTTTTAAATAAAGATTAGGAATCTTAGAATAATTTTGCTCAACCTCTTTTCTACAACTTTTGAATGACTTACCAGAATCACACTTTTGCTGGCCCTGCAACTGGAATAAGCCTCTAGAAAACGAGAATACCTGTTACTCCAAGAAATAATACTACAAAAAGAGATTTTAGTGAGGCATTTTCAAAGTTGTTGCAAGTTTATCTAGCTATCTGATACTATAACTTGAAAGTATTACAGAATATGACACTAACGTAGGATCGGTTTAAATGTACCAAGTGATGACATTAAATTCCAATGTTTCACCATCGTCTTCTTAGGTAGATGGTGAGAAAAAGATCTTTTCGTGAGAAAATTTCTCAACAACTATATTTAAAGAGGTCAAAGTTATTTGATTGAATAATCAAACAACCATGAGAAAATTTTCTCGTGTCTAATCAAACAATCAAGAGAAAATTATGGTGAGAAATTAAATGCCCACCTGGTCCAAATAGGTTTTCACTCTCAAAGTGTGGGAAAATAATTGCTTTTAGAAGAAGAAATTAAAGATTTTCCCACTATGTATCATCCAATAGTAATTGTGCTTGAAAAAAAGGGGATATTTTCAGTCTCATAATGCAAATGCTAAAAGAAAGTGCATACTACAGTTATGCATGTATAGAAGAACTAGGTCTCAAGCAAGCAATTTCACTCACCTCGGTCAACTGCCATCAAGTTTTTGGGAGAGCGGTCGTGAAACAATGAAGAGATCAGATTCTTTGCAACTGATCTGTTCTTATTGGTTTCATCTAGTAATACTTGCAGAGCAGCCTCACAAGCCTCAGTGTTAGGAAAGCCAAATGTCCACCTTATCAGAACCAATTAGTGATGCTAGTTTTACTTTCCCGAACACCTGCATTCGGCTCTGTTATGCATAGATGCAACCATGCAAGTGGTTATCATCTATCTTCAGCTATTTAAAATGACAAAACTGGGGTTATGCATTTGAATCTTTAAATCTCCAAGACAGAAATTAGTGACCTTAAAATCAATCAATTACGGGTTCTTCAATTGATGGAAACCATGGATTGAATGGGTGGTAATAAGGGAAAAATCATCACATGAAAAAACATGAATTGGAACAGTTGAATCTTGTGGAGAAGAATCTCTCTAAAATCTTCATCCAAGAAGTATCAGTTAGTATTAATTTTCAACAGAGATTATCTAGGAAAGTATCAAGAGGCAAGCCATCACAACTTGTGCAAAATAATAAGTTCTTCTGTTCTTCTCAACATTAAATTGCAGTATAAACAAAGGGTTAAGAATGATTTTTATCAATTCTATGGCCTTTCTTCATACATAGTCATCATTTGAAAATTGCATCTTTCAACTGAAGCAAATGGACTACAAAAACTGAACAGACGTGATTTTGGAACAAAAAGATCAGATAAACAAAATTGATAATCCAAAGCAAAGAAACTGACGCACAATAGATACAGCATTTTTTCGTTAAAATTCCTCATCATACTATTTTGAAATTCTTTCAAGACCTTATGTGGACTATTTTGAAATTCTTTCAAGACCTTATGTGGACACGTGATAAAAAGAGGCCAAAATCATTTAACAACCTCCAAAAATTATGAAAAACATCATTAGATTTCCGATAATAGAAGTATGCATTGACAACATGTTAAAAACATGATTTGTACACACTTTGATAGAACTAACCCGTTTGATTTCAATCATACGAAAAAAAAAAAAAAAAAAGAGAGAAAAAGTTGCATTACAAGTATATTAATCTTTCTTAATTATCTCCATAGTCCATCCTTACAATTTTGTCCTTCTTTGCCTCTATCATATCGGAGTTTTGACGTGATTGGCCCTGTTTACCAAAAAATTGCCACAAATACACAACTTTCGAAAATAATGACAAACTACCCAACTTTGACCTATCAACTGTCCACGTGGACAATTGATCATTATTTTTTTTCTCTATGCCAAGTCAAACCTTCTTCGAATATTAAAAAAAAAAAGTAAAAACAAATTGATTTGTTTAAAACACGGGTGGGGTTGGAGTTTCCACTTCATCCAAGTTTTTTTTCAATGATTTTTCATTAATTTACTTCATCCAGGTTTTCCAATTGAACTTTCAATTAATTTTTCAATACTTTACGTCCTTTTTCTCTTAATTGGTTGGAGTTTCCACTTCATCCAAGTTTTTTTTTTTAAACACTTTCATCCAAATCAACTATCAAAAGATCTAAAGCTAATAAAAGAAACAATACATAGCTTTTTTTATTTTTCTTGCATTAGGAACATCATTCGCATTAGAAGTTCCTTAAAGAGCAAAATCAAACAAAAAAAGATTTGTAGAGAAGGAGGAACATAGATTCTAACATGTTATCACAATGCATATATGATTGATTTTAATTGAAATATATTCCTAGAAGCTTAAACGAGCAACGTATAAATTTTAATTACTATATAGTTATTTTAATTTATTTTTCCAAGGTCAAGTGATTGATTGAATTCTTTTCTTATATTCTTAATATTTCTATGGGTGTACCTCTATGCTACCTGGACTCGGGTATGGGTGTCGGATACAGGTTCATATCTAAATGTCCAACTTGCTTATTTTCAAATTTTGGGATACGGGGACTCGGTTATATTATATGTTGTTCTTTCCTTTTTTTCTTCTTTTCACTCATTTATTGTCCGTTGTGTTCTTCTACTTAAGTGAATTTCACCTATTAATCATTATCTTCTTTCATGCTTTTTCTTCTTTCCATTGGAGAATCTACATAGTAGTATTCTAAAACCTTAAGAGTCAGACACATATCCCATACCCATGTCGTATAATGAAGTGTCGAACACAGGTACGGCGGGCTGAAGTAAAGAGTCCGAGTAACATAGGTGTACCTACATAGGATAGTTAAAGGGCATGTATTGGAATGTGCTCGAAGTGGTGGGAAAAGAAAAAACTCAACGAATAGGCTATGGTGACCTAAAACAGTTTAACTTGGAAATAAAGCCTTAATATAGGGTTGATTTCAGCTAGGGGGGACAAAAACTCATTGGGTCTCCGATGAGGGGTATGGTCGTTTAGGACAATTAAAGGGCACATATTGGAAGCGTGGTCAAAAACTCAACGAGGCATGGGAGTGGGGTTTTATAGCTTATGAGGGTTCCTAGGAGCATAGTTGGATGCATTCCAAGTGGTTGGGACGGAAAACACCTCGTGGATTGGTTATGGTGGCCTCAAATAGGTTCAATAAATCAATGAAGTTTAATAAAGGCTTTGATTTCCAAAGGGGGTCGAAAAATTCAATAGGGCATAGGAGAGAGGTTTTACCATTTTCAAGGGTTCCGCGGGGCATGTTTGGACGCGTTCCAAGTGGTTGGGATGGAAAACACCCCTTGGATTGGCCATCGTGGTCTCAAATATATTCGATAATTCAATGAAGTTTAAAAATTCAAAAGGGCATGGGATCGGGGTTTTATCACTTCCAAGGGTTCCTAGGAGTGTATTTGGACGCGTTCCAAGTGGTTGGGATGGCCGTGGTGGCCTCAAACAAATTCAATAGATCAATGAAGTTTCATCAAGGCTTTAATTTCCAATGGGGGGGTCAAAAATTCACCCAGGCATGGGAGCGGGCTTTTATTGCTTTCGAAGGTCCCTCGAGGCATATTTGGAAGCACTCCAAGTGGTTGGGACGGAAAACACCCCCTGGATTCGCCCTGGTGGTCTCAAACAAGTTCGATAATTCAATGAAGTTTTATAAAGGCTTTGATTTCCTGAGGGGGGTCAAAACTTCAACAAGGCATGGGATCGAGGTTTTATCGCTTTCGAGGTTCGTAGGAGCATATTTAGATGCGTCCCACGTGGTTGGGATAGAAAACACCCCGTGTATTGGTCGTGGTGGCCTCAAACAGGTTCAATAGGTCAATGAAGTTTCATAAAGGCTTTAATTTTCGATCAGGGTTGGGGCATGGAAGTGGGGTTTTATCGCTTTCGAAGGTTCCTCGAGGCATATTTGGTCGCGCTCCAAGTGGTTGGGACAGAAAACACCCCCTGGATTGGTCGTGGTGGTCTCAAACAGGTTCGATAATTCAATGAAGTTTAATAAAGGCTTTGATTTCTCGAGGGGGGTCAAAAATTCAGTAGGGCATGGGATCAGGATTTTATTGCTTTCGAGGGTTCCAAAGGGCATATTTGGATGCATTCCATGTGGTTGGGATAGAAAACACCCCACGGATTGGCCGTGGTGGCCTCAAATGGGTTCAATAGATCAATGAAGTTTCATAAAGCTAATTTCTAGTGGGAGGGGGGGTTCAAAAATTCATCGAGGCATGGGAGCGGGGTTTATCGTTTTCGAGGATTCCTTGAGGCATATTTGGATGCACTCCACGTGGTTGGGACGGAAAACACCTCCTGCATTGGTCGTGGTGGTCTCAAACAGGTTCGATAATTCAATGAAGTATAATAAAGGCTTTGATTTTCGAAGGGGGGTCAAAAATTTAACGAGGCATGGGATTGGAGTTTTATCGCTTCCGAGGATTCCTACGAGCACATTTGGACGCGTTCCAAGTGGTTGGGACAGAAAACACTCCGTAGAATGGCCGTGGTGGCCTCAAACAAGTTCAATAGATCAATGAAGTTTTATAAGGGCTTTAATTTTCAATGGGGGGTAAAAAATTCACTAGATCATGCGAGTAGGGTTTTATTGCTTTTGAAGGTTCCTCGGGGCATATTTGGATGCACTCCAAGTGGTTGAAACGGAAGCTACCCTATGGTATGATGATGCCTTCTTCTTTTTTAAGAAGTATTTAAAGGATGGATTTGTACTGAAGGCGTCTTCTAAAGATGCCAGAAGACACCTTTAGTACAAAAAAAATTTGTATTGAAGGTGTCTTCTCAAAAGACGCCTTCAGTACAAAACAATTTCGTGCTAAAGGCATCTTTTGAGAAGACATCTTTGGTGTGGCGTAGAAAAAAAAATTGATCAATCGTCCACATGGACATTTAACCAGTCAAAGTTGGGAAGTTTTGTCATTATTTTCAAAAGTTTGGTATCTGTAACAGTTTTTTGGTAAACGAAGAAATCACATCAAATCTCCCTACTATATCCTTATTTGCAAACCAATAACTCCTTTTAATTGGCTCATCTCGTCATCTTTGTTGTAAGTATCCAAGCCATCGTAATAAATGCTCTCATTTTCTCTCTTAGTGAGGCTACTCGTACCATTTCCCAACTTGTTCATTTTTACCTTTATATTTCAATGTTTACACCATATCCATATCAACGGTTGCATTCCCACTATACTCAACTTGTTGTTTCTTTATTACCACACCAATCATTTGCCTCCATATAACATCATTGGCCAAATAGTTGACTCATACAATTTTTATCTAAACTTTGATGCATCCATCGTACAAAACTCAAAAACAACTTTTCGACTTAACCCAACCAACTACAATCCTATGGTTTTAACATCGTCAATTCTTCAACCCCCAATCAAGGAATAATTGAGCCAAAATACAAATATTTTCAATCCTAAATATCTCTTGCATTTGAATCTTCACCAATTCTCCATAAGTGTTTCTACTTATTCTAAAATTGCATTCAATGTGTCCATTTGTAGCCCTAATAATCTTGGACCCTCGAGGTTTGAAAGTCTCTCTTCACACCTTTACTACAAATTTAGTTTCATTAATTAGAAGTGCACCATAAAAAAAAATGACGTGTCATTGAATATCTTCTTGAACATGTTTTGTCAATTCATCCATAACCATTGCAAAAAGGCAAGACCAGATGTTGATCTATGGAGCAAACCTACTGCAATTGGAAACTTAGTAGCTTCCCATAATTTTTTTTGTTAATATGTTGTAGCCTATCATTGCATGTGTCAGTTTGCAACTCCTTTTTTTTTTCCTTCAATAGCACAATATTACATTTCTCGACAGAACTCAACTAAGCCTTTTCCCAACTACATGGGGTTAGCTACATGAATCCGCTTCTTCCATTCCACTCTAGAGGGGCTAAGTCGGCATTCAAATACAATATTGTATTTCTACATAGTATATTATAGGCTTGCTCTCCATCAATACATGAGAAGATCCTTGTTCTTCTCCTAAATCTTAATACCTCTTATTACCCTAGAATGTAAATTTTTATGTATTCCTATCTCTCCCTTTGTGACTAATATAAATCTTTTACTTACCAAAATAACAAACTCTATCAGACCATAAAGGCCAATGTACTTTTCACTTTTTTCCAGATATTTTACCACAAGCATGTTAATTCTATGAAAAAATCGATTTGTATTAGTGATCTTATTAAAATTGATTTGCATTAGTGATCTTATTTTTAATATTTTCTTCTTCACTTCAACTGAATAGGAGAGTCAAAGTTATCACCCACCATGTCAAAAATAATGTTATGAGTAGGATAGAATCAGTGAACTAGTGCAGATATATATATACATGGTTTGGAGTTTTGTTGTCTAGAAAGATACCCTTTAGAGGAATTTTTTTGAAAAATATGGGTTTAACACTTCATGGCAGGTCTCCAAATTTTGTTCTACTTAGTTCTTAAAACTTACAAGTGTAGTATGTTGAAAGGAACCTACTAATTCTATAGGGATTTGAGAAGCAGTTATATAGTAGCATAAACACAAAGGAACTCATGATGGTGAGGGGGGCCGGTGCAAAATACAACTGGGTGATGTTGCAACAGAGTTTTCTCACTTACAAGACCAAGAAATAAAGCATAAATAAATAATAACAAAATAAAGAGAAAAAAATATGAACATTAATGGCAGTTTGCATCTTACAGATATGTTCACCAGTCTTGTTTTGGATCATTATGCTTGGACGGTGAAGTAATGATGTCTATATGCCAGAATGTCAACTCCTATGTACGATGGGAAGAAACTCTGACAGAATTTGATATTCCATGAAACTCCTGACAATAAACAAAATATAAATCTTTGATCAGTGAATTAAGCCACAGAAACCAGGAGAGAAGCAGCACTCATCATGTTGAAGAGCAAAAAATTCCTACTCAAAGATTGCAATGTCATGATGATCGTCATAAGTAACTATTTCAACCATGGATCTTAGTGTACTCACAACTAAACTCCTGAAGAAGCAGGAAAGTAGTAAGCAACTGAAAAACCTAAGGCTCCCCAAACGCAGTAGTGGACTATCCCATAAAATTGCTATATAACAGTTCTACCCTATAGCAGCTAGTCCACAACTTCGATATCTCTCAGTTCATTAACTAGGTACCTACATGGCTACATCCACACAGAGAAAAAGTCAGAATCTCTAAATTAAACTATCATTCAGGTAAATTAGTTGAAAGAGAAAGAACAAAAATCAGAAGCCATAATTAAATTAAAGGAGTAACAGTAACACATCATAGGAATAAAGAGGGAAGTGCACAATGAATTCCCTTTATCCAGATTTTGTCTTAAAGGAAAATTAATGCCATGGTGACTTGTGTCATAAAATAAACAAGACAAAGATGTAACTTGGTTCGCTCAATGGCCTACGTCCACTGGAGAAGAGGAGGGATAAATCTTATTCGTGGTGTCTCAATGGAAGAACACCGTATAAATAGACACAATGTACACGTACATAGTAACTGCTAAATATGGCAACTTCTAAATAGCAACAATATGGCAATTCCTGAGAATATAATCTTCTCTGTAAATAGCAACACAATCCCATAGATTCCTCTCTTCTCCGCAACACTCCCCCTCAAGCTGGTGAATACAGGTTTACCATTCCTAGTTTGGATACACTTGTTTGGAATGGAGTACTGCTCGGTCCTTTGGTGAGTACATCCGCTATCTGATTAAGAGTACACACATATGGAGTACAGATCAGTCCACTGTCGAGTTTCTCCTTAATAAAGTGTCTGTCAATTTGAATATGCTTGGTTCGATCATGTTGTACTGGATTATGTGCTATGCTAATGGCAAATTTATTGTCGCAATAGAGTCGCATGGGACCATCCCATGTAATCTTGAGGTCTTCCAAAATGATTTTCAACCACAGTAGTTCGCAGATCCCTTGGGCCATTGAAAATTTTCATTGTGATGTGTGTGAAATGGCAAAACACAAACGTGTAACTTTTCCAATTAGCAATGAAAGAAGTTCTAATCTCTTAGATCGTATTCATAGTGATATTTGGGATCCAGCTCTTACTCCTAATGTTTCTGGCGCACGTTGGTTAGTGTCTTTCATTGATGATTGTACGAGATTCTCTTGGATCTTTTTACTCGAACAAAAATATGATGTGAGCCTTGTTCTCCCACATTTCCATAGTATGGTACAAAACCAATTTGGAACTAAAATAAAAAAAATTCCAATCTGACAATGCAAAAGACTATTTTTAATCAAGTCTTGACTCCATACTTTCAGAAGGAAGGAATCATTCATGAATCATCCTGTGTCCACACCCCACAACAAAATAGCGTCGCTGAGCGGAAAAATGGCCACCTCCTGGATAGAACTCGAGCTTTCTTGTTTCAGAACAACGTACCTAATTCCTATTGGGGGGAAGCCATCCTAACTGCAACACATCTCATCAACCGACTACCCTCTCGGGTCCTTGACTTTAAGAGTCCAATGGAATTGTTATCCCAGTTTTATCCTAACCTGAAAACATCAAACAACCTTGTTCCTAAAGTCTTCGAGTGTGTCTCCTTTGTCCATATTCACCATCCACACAGGGGGAAGTTAGATCCAAGAGCTCTCAAGTGTGTTTTTGTGGGGTACTCCTCAACTCAAAAAGGGTACAAATGCTACCATCTGCCATCTAAAAAAGTCTTTGTCTCAACGGATGTCACTTTCAATGAACGTGAGTCTCATTTCCCTGCTCCTTCTTTTTAGGGGGAGAACTCCATCATGGAAGACAAGGATCGGGATTCTTTCCTCTATAACCCTTTTTCCATTGACCTCTCATCCATACCATCTTCTTCCACACATGAGTCATCTGCATCTGCACCTTCAAAACCTAGCGATAACCAAAGTGGGGAACCTGAGCCATCTGCTCTTGAGGATCGAAATGACTAGACAAGTGTATACAAGGAAGAAAGCTACAGTCTCTGAACCTATGCAAGTCCAAGAATCTGAACTAACTCCTAGAAATGAAGTAACAGTCTCTGACCCTCTCTTACAAAACCCTACAGAACCTCAGCCCGAAACAAACATTGATCAAACCTCCCTATTGCCATTAGGAAGGGAACTAGGGAATGCACTAAACGTCTCTTGTATCCACTTTCCCATGTTGTGTCATTTGAAAAAATTTCTCCGTCTCATAAGAGTTTTCTTACTAGCTTGAACTGTATTCAAATCCCTACCTCTTTATCCAAGGCTTTATCTTTTGAAAATTGGAAACAAGCCATGAATGTGGAAATGGAAACCTTGAGGAAAAATGATACTTGGGAGTTGGTAGACTTGCCTGCAGGAAAGAAACCCGTGGGATGTAAATTGGTTTATACAGTAAAATACAAAGCAGATGGGTACCTAGAGTGCTACAAGGCAAGATTAGTAGCCAAAGATATACTTAGACATATGGTGTGGACTATTAAGAGACATTTGCTTTGGTCGCAAAAATGAATACAGTGAGAATTCTTTTGTCATTGGCAGCTAATTATAACTGGGATTTGCAACAATTTGATGTCAAGAATGCATTTCTACAAGGGGATTTAGAAGAAGAGATTTATATGATAGTGCCTCCTGGATTTGGCGCCACTGATAAAGTGTGTAAATTGAAAAAGGCCTTGTATGGACTTAAACAGTCCCCGAGGGCATGGTTTGATCGATTTGCTTTTAATGACAAATATAGGATAAAGCCAAGGAGACCACACTTGGTTTATTAAGCACTCAGCTTCAGGGGGGAGTTGCTACTCTATTAGTGTATGTTGATGACATCATCATGATAGGAAACGATGAGAACGGGAGACAAAAGTTAAAGCAGTGTTTGACCAAGGAATTTGAGATCAAGGAACTAGGGAGATTGAAATACTTTCTAGGGATTGAAGTGGCACACTCTAAACGAGGAATATTTATTTCTCAACAAAAATATATTATTGATCTCCTAAAAGAAACAGGGAAGTTAGCATGTCGACAGGCAAGTACACCCATAGATCTTAATCACAAGCTTAGCGAAGCTGAAGAAGCCACTGTCATGAATAAGGAAATGTATTAGAGGTTGGCTGAGAGACTCATCTATCTATCTCATACGAGACCTGACATTGCATATGCAGTAAGTGTGATTAGTCAATTTATGCACAATCCCAAAGAAATTCATTTGCAAGTTGCTAATCGTGTGTTACAGTACCTTTAAGGGACTCCAGGACAGGGCATTCTATTTAAATGACACACAGGGGTTGTACTGGAAGCATATACAGGCGTTGACTATGCTGACTCGGTAACTAATAGAAGATCGACCATTGGGTATTGCACCTTTCTTGGTGGGAATCTGATGATTTGGCGTAGTAAAAAGCAGAATGTAGTGGCTAGATCAAGTGTCGAAGCAGAATTCAAAGCAATGGCCCAAGGGATCTACGAACTACTGTGGTTGAAAATCATTTTGGAAGACCTCAAGATTACATGGGATGGTCCCATGCGACTCTATTGCGACAATAAATTTGCCATTAGCATAGCACATAATCCAGTACAACATGATCGAACCAAGCATATTCAAATTGACTTACACTTTATTAAGGAGAAACTCGACAGTGGACTGATCTGTACTCCATATGTGTGTACTCATAATCAGATAGCGGATGTACTCACCAAAGGACCGAGCAGTACTCCATTCCAAACAAGTGTATCCAAACTGGGAATGGTAAACCTGTATTCACCAGCTTGAGGGGGAGTGTTGCGGAGAAGAGAGGAATCTATGGGATTGTGTTGCTATTTACAGAGAAGATTATATTCTTAGGAATTGCCATATTGTTGCTATTTAGAAGTTGCCATGTTTAGCAGTTACTATGTGCGTGTACACTGTGTCTATTTATACGGCGTTCTTCCATTGAGACACCGCGAATAAGATTTATCCCTCCTCTTCTCCCGTGGACGTAGGTCATTGAGCCGAACCACGTTACATCTTTGTCTTGTTTATTTTACAACAACTTGAAAAGACAGTTTATAGCCTAAAGCAAATCCTTTAGAAAATTAGAACTCTATGGTAGTTTTAAAGGCTTAATTTACGGGATTGATATCAAGACAAAGAGAGAAGAAAACAACCACAGGCTACATTGCATGTAGTTCACGCTTATGTTTCTATGACAGTCCTAAGAACACGCAATAGACATAATAGAAAATCCACAACAATGTCAGAGATCACTCATGTGACAGGGATCTTTCTGTATAGTTTTTAATTACAGTATAGATAACTAAAGCTAGGTCAGATTGGCATTGCAGAACCACAATACATATCATACTAGGATCCTCATTTCAAAAGTACCCAGACACCAACAATCTGCTATAAGAATAGAGAAAACTTTTTCCTCCTCCCTGCCTTTTCCAAATACAGTGAATCTAGACAAACGAGCAGAAGACAGTCCTCACTTGTCCCTCCTATTTTGTCTTATTTGAGTATATTGTTTAATGTGCCTAGAGGTAGACCACTCCTTTCTTTGATCTTCTGATATTCAAGCAATGCAGCACTCCAGTCCCACCAAGATCACGGTAACAGAACATGACAAAAGGAATCACTAGAATATCCAACCACTAACAGCACATTGAGAAATTTTATGACATTAAAATGTGATTCACAGGTTCAATAATAACAACAAAACAACAAAATAGATAACTGAAACAAGAAACCCAAGTAAATAATCCAATGCTGCAAAGGAACACATAATTCAAAAGGATTTTGGGAAGTGTGATGGCACAGAGAAAATTCATCATCTTTTTTCAGAATTTAAACTTGCTAGATGGAAGGTAGTCAGGATCAGATTTTAATGTTGTTTCATCATATATTCTTCTTCTTGTAAGTGGTGAGGTATTCATGGCTTCCTGTAAGTCAATAAGAGGAAATTTATGAACAGAAAAATAAACAAATGTATAAAACAAAACAAAAGAGTTGGAGAAGAAGAGGGATGAAACGTGATAGGACATGTGTGTGCATGCACACGCGCATGTGTGTGTGAGAGAGAGATATTAACTTCAATACTCAATTAACATAATAAGAATGAGGACAATTCACAATTCTATATCTTTTTTATCTCTTTCTCATAATTTTCTAAAACCCAGTCATAAAATCTGCATATCAAATATGCAACTCGGTATAAGAGAAAAGTGTGGAAGAATCCCAATTCCCGGCCTAAAATCTCTTTCTCATAATTGTCTAGTGGACGCATAAAGAAGTTTTCAGGGGGCAAGCAAGACTGTGAACTTTGTAGATACCATTGCATAAAATGGAATAGAATCTACAGCTGCAGAAGATGGGGCCTGAGCCCTACTAGTATCCAACCATTGAGTAAGATTTGTATAGATATATGTTTATGAATATATGGGAGGAAAGAGAGTCTTGGAGAAAAGTTATGACCCTACTTAGGTTGTTCTACTAATGGACTGAAAAGTGGGTTGTGGTATATTGTTAAAAATTCTAAGTTGTGTGAAGAAATTGAGAACAATGCTGGTACAACAGGTGAGCACCCATCCACCTCCCCTGGCCAACAACAATTTCCCTGTAATGTGTGCCTTATAAACTAGATGTAATACATGGTACAACAAGAATTTTGGAGTGAGGATAATGGTCTGATCTCCTCAAATTTTGGTTTTTTCTAGCATTTACTTAAGTGGCAAGATGATTCTGAGGCCTTAATACCAGTGTGCTACATCAGGAAATTAAAAATCATGTCTAGACTAAACGCTAGAAGTGATTATTGACAGTGGCATGTATTTACGAGGCTTTTCATTTCTCATCTCAGCAATTCTTTTAACCAAAGAGGGAAAGAAAAGGTTCTTCTCAAAAAAAAAAAGAGGAAAATAAAAGGAAAAGATAATCAAGCATGCCATCTAAAGTAAGTTACACTTGCCTCAGATATCAGGTCTACCGTGATTCTGTGGATAAATTACAGCCACTAGGTCGGGTCATACTTCAAGTAGCGTCACTCTGATACATCATACATGCAGAAAATTTTGCATAGTGCATCATGGATTCTTTAAATCTGTCATGAAAATCACCAAATCACCCTTAATCAATATAAACTTATAAGGAAAGACCCTGGACATAAACACATAACATGAGCAACATCCTCTCTTGGATGCTATCAACATAATTTGTCATGAAAATCACCAAATTTCCCTTATTCAATATAAACTTATAAACCAACAAAGGGTTGGGAGAGTGGTTAGGTGCAAAGCACCCAAAATCCACTTCATGGGGAGGTCTCAGGTTCGAGTCTGTCTCCCACCATTTGTTGGCCACTAGTACTATTAGGTTGTGTCCGGCCCCATGGGATTAGTAGGGAGAGGGGTCCCTGATACCTATGATCTCAAATATATATATAAACTTACAAGGAAGACCTAGGACATAAACACATAACATGAGCAACATTCTCTCTTGGACACAATCAACACAATTTTGGGCTTCAATTTGCCTAACCAGAAAGCAATACTTCCTTAAGTTGTTAAGCATTGGTTATCAGATCAAGCACAAATAATTTCACCACTATATTTAACGTGGTGCAACTATGCAAATTATAAGACACCTCGTAAGGAGGTCAAGAACTCAAAACACTATCACTTCTCTTTGGAAATCCATCTAAATAACTATAAAATATTCCTAAATTCCACATACACCGTGCCAAATCTACCTCAGAAAGATCATGATCCTGATCCTGCACCAACAAGTTACATTAAAGCCTAGCTACAGAGATAAGACCTAAAACAAGAAGTTTACGAAAAACATCTTGTAAGGATCGAAAGTGAATGAACTCAACACTTGCAAACCCGAATACAATAACATGTAAGAAGAAGTAAGCGAAAAGACACCTTGCATTTAGTACAAGAACTCGACATTACAATAAAAAAAAATTTTTAAAAAAAAGAACATCTATTGAACCAAAAACCAACTTAATCCACCAAAAACTCTAGCAAACAACAGCGATAAAAAAATAAAATAAATAAAAAAATGTAAGAATCTGAGAAAAGAAAAAAAGAAGATCGACAAATCATCTAAAG
Source organism: Paratinospora sagittata (assembly GCA_035771175.1). Taxonomy (NCBI): domain Eukaryota; kingdom Viridiplantae; phylum Streptophyta; class Magnoliopsida; order Ranunculales; family Menispermaceae; genus Paratinospora; species Paratinospora sagittata. The sequence continues at coordinate 15,784 of JAYMFD010002247.1, read as the reverse complement.
AAGAAGGCTCACACAAATCCTCAAAGTCTAAGAGCAAAGAGCAACATGTTAAAGAGAAAGTAAAGAACTAATCGATCCATACCTCCTTTCCACGCTTATCCAGAAAAGAACTAATGAAGCAAAATCAAATCGAGAGCGAAGAGATATTGATAATGGAGATCATTAAGTAGAGAGAGATTTGTTTAAATCGTCTTCAATCCGATCAATGCTTTATATAGCTTTTGGTTGGGTCTGGACTCAAAGTCTGGAACGCAACAACCGATTCAGAACCACAACAATATTTTTGAAATCTTGGAACACTTATAGGATCAATTCCCAAAAGTCACCAGTGCAGCTAGTGAACCTATTGAGGAGAAACTATTGTTATATTACACATTTGGGGTAAACAAAGAAACACAATTATCCCCTTCTTTATTCAGCAACAGCAACTCAAGCAAATATACCTGGTTGGCTGTGTTGGGTTGGGTTTCCCTCACATATGGAGGATGGCCCATTATCACCAAGCCCAACAAGCAAATGGACCTAATGGGTATCTTTTGTAACTTGGTGAATGAGTATCAAAAACCCTAAGATCCTATTTTTCAGTAGAGATTAAGGTGCAGCCGTTTTTGGAGAGAAAAAGAAAAGAGAGAAAGGTTAGAAGGTGAAGAAGAACGGTTTCTGCTAGCGTTTCATCATAGCACTCAATCTTTGCGACCTGTGGTCGAATCAAGCTCAAATTTGGTGAGGTTGTTCTTCTCTGGTAGATAAACATTCTGTTTGGTCAGTTTTTCAATCGGAGTAGTCTTTTGTGATTTATCACCATTCAAACATGGCTGATAGGAATCACAGTCGTTCTGCGCAGTTTTGATTAAACTGCTTGATATCATGTTTCCTCCGTTGGATTGGGCTGAAACTTTTTCAGCTTGTTTGAGACTCATATTTCAGTACTCTGACCGCTTTGATTGTTAATCAGATGCGTCAATAGTGAGTTATCATCACCCGGTCATAGGTGATCGGTACAGGAGAGAATAAGGTGACAGATTTGGGTTGTCTTCATCAAGGAGTGTTATCTCTATCCTTTGTCCGATTGACTTTAAATTTGGACAGAAGCTTCATCTCTTGTGGTTCTTCAATCTGAACGGTCCATTTTTCGAGTGGAGTCCTCTTTCTCAGACTGGTACAACCGAGTCCTGATTGAAGTTGTGAGATCTCTATTTCTCTTGTTTTGACTACATGTGTTTGAGTGCCAAGTGCCTCGCACTTGATGATTGTTGCTGCTATTATCCCTATATGATATTGGGATAATCTGTGTACTCTCAATTTTATTGATAGTGGAGCTTTTTGGATGGGCTATGGTCCCGTGGTTTTTACTCCTCACATTGAGGAGGTTTTCTACGTTAAAAATTTCTGGTGCATGTGTGGATTGATTTTCGTTTCTTGCTTTAAATATTGTTGTGGTATTGTGTTTTTTTTCATTTCCTACTAGATTCATACACAATAGGGAGAGAGATTGGATTGTTTTTCCGCTGCGTTCCTTGCCTCTCCCATCAGGCGGGTCCGGTCTCGGTAGAAGTCCAGCTGCACGCACATGCCTCTCAAAGAAACAATGACTTGATGAAAGCAGAAATCGTTAGTAACAACTCAATTTCTTCCAGCAACAATCACTAGCTTGCATTATTGTAAAGAAAACCACAAAAACAGGAAGCAAACTTCTAAACGAAAAGTCTCAAGAAAAATCCAGTTGAAACACAAACAAGATTCCAACTTTTAGGTTTCAAACATATAATCAAAAGCATTCAACAAGCAAATCCGATCTCAGCAAAATTCAACTGAAAAAAATAATATAGGACAAGAAACTGCATTAACAAAATCTAAGAAACGGAATACGAAGAAGAACTCCAAAAAATTAACGAAAACAAAACTCACGGGAGATTTAGCAACGATCATCTCAGCTTGCTCATCTCCAACCCTACGATTCCCGCCAGAAACCGATGATAATCGTCCGGAGGAACTAACGGCGGCTTCGCTGACGAGAACGGGAGTTGTCGCTTCAAAGATTGCAGGATCTGCCCCGACGGCTGCGCCGAGCGATTCGTAGCTCGGCATCCAGACATCAAAAAGAGAATATCTCTTCGATTTTTCGATTCCTAATCAAATCCTCTCGGATTTTCGCTCTCAAACCGATCTGCTCTCAAAGAACGAGTCGAGAACCACGCAAACCTCGATTTGTAGAAGAGATTTGAAGAATTTAGGGCAAAAATAAGTTTAGATATGCGATTTGGGGGAGAGCGCGAGATAGAGAATGGTTAAAGGGGTACAAAACGAGCAGAGTGGTTCGACGCTTTGAATTTATAGTTGCGCGCTCCCTGTGCGCAGTTGGAACGGCTATTCCATTGACGTGTGTTTCTTTGGAAAGTCGATCCAAAAGATCTTTTGTTAACTAACGCTTTCTCGAAGCCTATACCGTTGCGTTGTTTCTTCAAAAAGTCGATCCAAAAGATCGCCTTCACGGTCATTTCTTGAACTTCCGTTTGTCGTGACAGCGTTTACAAAGCCTTTACCGTTGCGTCTCCAAATTTGGCGCCAAACAATTTCTCTAACATCTTTATGTCAAAAAATTTAAAATAAATAATAGATAGATAATCAAAGAAGGATATGAAATAAGATCAAAGATATATATATACACGATTCCTTCAACGTAATGAATTGAGGCATAGTTGAATAAAAACAATGAGAAATATTGCATTAAACAAAATATACGAGTTCACGAATAATAGATATATTTATATACCCACTTAATTAATTTTCTTTTTCTGTGTTTTCTTGTTCACTTTACCTTTCTTTAAGTCATATCCTAAAGAAAAATATTAATTTAATTATAATAAAATATAACTATAAGTATAATTATATACCTTAAGATGTGTAATAAACATGCATCTAATAAATATGTATATGTAGTTTAATGTAGTAGCACCGTATCAAGATGAAAAAAAAAAAGAATTAGATAGAAATAGATAAAAAGAAGAAATAGAAATAGAAAAAAGGGAAGAAGAAGAAGAGTGAGATATCAAATAATTAATATTTTTTTATTCAATTAATCTATCAATTTTTATTACAAAACATATTATTTATAAAAATTTAAAATAATTAATTTGTGTCCTACTAAAATTTAGAAACTAAAGTCTTATTAAAATAAAATTCTACTAAAATAAATAACTAAAATCCTACTAAATTACGTACCTGATTTTTTAATAAAATAATACTAATAATATTTTTTTCCTAATATATTCTTCATTATAGTTAGAAAGGTTGACACCTCTTATTCCCCGAATAAGTGAGTGGGTTTTCACGGTTCCTCTTCACTGCTACTGAAAATAGTGTCGTACATATTGAACCGAAAAAAAAAAAAAAGAGAAAGGAAAAGAAGAAGAAAGAAAGAAAGTGTCATACAAATGCACTTTTAACTGTTAAATATCACGTGTAAAGTAACCTTCTGTCCACTGTAATTATTTGAGATCCAACATTATAGATGGTTGAGCTGAAGCTAAAAACATTCAAGTAATCAACAATCCCATATAGTCTCAGCACCAAGGAGATTTAATACTTATATACAATGCATGTATGAAGTATGATATTTAGTCTTTATTATTATATTTAATTTTAAGAAAAAGTTATGATAAGTACACTTTATACTTGATTGAGTCAAATAGATTTCAGATCTAAAACCTTCTAATTACTTGATGTTAAACCATTCTTTTTTCATATTTTTTCCTATGTATTTTCATAGGTTATATACATGCTAAAAGAATAAAATCAAAATAAAATATTTGCTATTTTCAAACTTCCTAAACTAACGCTAATCTATTACGGCTAAACTAACGCTAATTGTCAACAATTATGGCTCACGCCAACACTCCCCCTCAAGTTGATGCATAGAGGTCTCGCATGCCTAACTTGTCAAGTGAGTTGTAGAGGTCCTTGCTCGATACAGCTTTTGTAAGGATATCCGCCAATTGATCTTCAGATTTCACAAATGGAAACCTAATTGTTTTTGCTTCAAGATCTTCCTTGATGAAGTGTTGATCTACCTCCACATGTTTAGTACGATCATGTTGAATGGGATTATGGGAAATTGCAATTACAGCTTTATTGTCACACAAAAGATCCATCTCAGAGTTAGGAGCAAACCCAATTTCAGTAAGTAGCTTTCTTAGCCAAAGGAATTCACAAAGACCTTTAGCCATTCCCCTAAACTCAGCTTCAGCACTTGACAAAGCTACCACTTTTTTCTTCTTGCTTCTCCAGGTTACAAGATTTCCTTCAACAAATGTAAAATATCCCGAGGTGGACTTTCTATCAGTGATATTACCTGCCCAATCTGCATCCGTATATCCATAAACCATCAACTGACTGGTATGTTTTGAGAACATAAGCCCCTTGCTTGGAGATGACTTCAAGTATCGAAGTATTCGAATCACTGCTTCCATGTGGCTTTTACTTGGATTATGCATAAACTGACTTACAACACTCACAGCGTATGCAATAATGGACGAGTATGAGAGAGATAAATGAGTTTACCAACTAATCTTTGATATCTACCTTTATCTGTTGGTACTTGGTCTGGGTATTCTCTAAGTTTGTGATTCTGAACAATGGGGGTGTCTGCAGGTCTACACTCCAACATCCCTACTTCGGTTAGCAAGTCTAATATGTATTTCCGTTGAGAGAGATATATACCTTGCTTAGACCTAGCAACTTCAATTCCCAAGAAATACTTGAGTCCTCCCAGATTCTTCATCTCAAATTCAGTTGCTAATTGCTTTTGAAGTAGAGAGATTTCTTCTTCATCATCTCCTGTAATAATCATGTCATCTACATAGACTATCAGAGTCGTTACCTTACCCAACTGATGTTTCAAGAACAAAGTGTGATCAGAGTTACTTTGTCGGAAGCCATATTTCTTCATTGTCAAGCTAAGCCTTCCAAACCATGCTCGCGGTGATTGCTTCAGTCCGTACAATGCTCGCTGCAATTTACACACCACTCCATTATCTGAAGAAGCTATATAACCTGGAGGGATATCCATATACACCTCTTCTTGGACGTCACCGTTGAGAAAAGCATTTTTCACATCAAATTGATGCAAAGGCCAATCAAGATTTGCTGCAAGGGACAATAACACTCTAACGGTATTCAACTTGGCTACAGGGGAGAAAGTCTCTTGGTAATCAACCCCATATGTCTTGCGTATATCCCTTCGCTACTAGTCTCGTTTTGTACCGCTCAATAGATCCATCTGTTTTGTGTTTAATGGAGAACACTCATTTGCATCCCACTGTCTGTTTTCCTTCAGGTAATGGAACAAGAGTCCATGTATCATTTTTTAGTAGTGCCTTCATTTCTTCCTCTATAGCTCCGGTCCATCTTGGATTTGCCAATGCCTCATGAACATTAGTAGGAATCTGACTTGTGGAGAATTCCTGTGCAAAATTCTTAAGAGGTTCAGATAGTTTCTCGGTGGATACATAGTTAGCAATCGGATACCTCGACCTTCTTTCTTCAATATCTGGAGAATATCTATTAGGTGGCTTGCCGCGATTATACCTAGGAGGTAAAACATATCCCACAGAATCATCTATGTCATTGATATGTAAGGGTGTAATAGTGGTACTTACCTCAGGATTATTCTCAGGAGAGGATTCGGCTGGCACTTCAGAGGAAGGGGATATAGGTGCGGTTTCAGATGTTGCATGCTCTGCATTCAGAAATACCTCAATTTCACAGTTCACATCGCCGGAGTTATCATCCGGCCCATCATGCTCATGCGGCTTCTCATTTCGAGTCTGCTTCTCATGCTCATACGGCCCCTCAAGTCTGAACCAATCAAAATCATTTGGTGTCTCATGCTGGGACCAATTCAACTCTTCATTATGAATCTCCCCCTGAAGAAGAGAAGGAGGTGTCGTAAATGGAAAAAACATGTCACTTTCCAAAAATTGAACATCCATAGTCACATAGAGTTTTCGGGTAGTAGGATTGTAGCAACGGTACCCTTTTTGATGGATACCATAGCCCAAAAACACACACCGACGTGCACATGGATCAAGCTTACTGCATTGGTTTTTGTGGAGATACACGTAGGTGACACACCCAAAGATAAGAGGAGGAAGCATCAGCGCCGTAGGTATGGACACATGACCGGAAAGAGATTGAAGGGGTGTTTTAAATGATAAAACCTTTGATGGCATTCGGTTGAGAAGATGGACGGCAGTGGAGACGGCAGTGGAGACGGGGGTACTAGACACTACGGTGTGCTGTGTACTGGGTGTGACAATAAATCTCTCTTGTAATGATCTCTCCAAGCCTCTCTGTCTGGGGGAGCTTGTTCAGCCACTTCATTCATTTTCCTTCCAAATATTCATGTGGAATTGGAGAAGGGAAAGTATTTTTTTTTTTTTTAAGAAATTAGTTGAACTAACATCCTTGTGTAAACTATGAAGTAGTTTATCTTTGTAAGAAGAAGTAGGATTGATATCCTATTGAACTTGAGAAGACACAGGATCTTCATGCAGTAGTGGATCACTACGTGATCCCGTACTTGGATCAGACTGTAATGGGGGAGAATTACCCTCATCAATCCTTTTTTTTTATTTCATTCCAAAAAATCACTCTCCCGATCAGACTTAGGAGAATGAACAAGCACAGAAGAGGTTTTCTCGAACATGGTTTCTACTCTACTAGTACTGTAACATCTTTGCTTGTTATTGTTGTTGTTGTTCTTGTTCTAGTGTTGTCGCACGCGACCTTTCGCTTACGAAGCGAACACACTACCACTATGCTATGGAAGCAAGACAAAATCGCTTCTTCTGCTTGTTATTAAAAGCAAATTATATATATTTACAATACAAAAACATCCATTTGTAACAATAGTTCGGAATGTGCCAAATCTATGATATATATGGCTTTAAATTGATTTACATCTATACTATAAATAATAAAAATACTTGAAAACTTTTCAGGGTAAAGCCTATTTTGGCTTAACCAAAAATACTGTTCTTTTCCTTATTTAAAAATTCTTACATATATATAGAGTTATTGGATAATTAAGGATATTTTAGACTTTAAATATATTTCTCATAAATTATAGGGTTTTTAGTTAGAAATCTTCCATTTTTGTGCTTTTTTTTTTGGTCTTTGACCTTTGTATTCATACTAACCCCTTTGTGGGGCGAGACTATTTTGAAATCGAGAATGATACATAGCATTGGGCAGTCCCTCCTTAGAACGGGCGCATAGGCGTGAGCACGAATTGAACTGGACAGGACTCGAAAGTTACTTGAAAGTTTGAGTCAAGTGTTGGCGTGAGCCATAATTGTTGACAATTAGCGTTAGTTTAGCAGTAATAGATTAGCGTTAGTTTAGGAAGTTTGAAAATAGCAAAGATTTTGTTTTGATTTTATTCTTTTAGCATGTATATAACCTATGGAAATACATAGGAAAAAATATGAAAAAAAAATGGTTTAACATGGTATCAGAGCCAGGTTACGAACCATCTGAGCCGAGTATCTCAGCGTGTCGTTTTTCCTCGCCGGTGTTGCTCTGACTTCCGTTGCCGATTTCGTTTGATCCAAGGCTTCTTAATAGATGAATCAAAGTTGTTTTTGCTGCTGAAGAAGAAGAAGAAGAAGAGCAGAGCCAAATACGCCCCTGCTGCCTCTTGAAGCGCAGCCAATCTGTCTTGAAACCTTGAGCGATCTCGCGATCTCGCGAACCAGGCGTTGGAAAGGCACCGTGATACTTCCTGATTTCTCTCAGAGCCACCGTTCCCTGCTGGAACCTGTGCGGCTTCTTCACTCCGCCAGTGGCCAGAGCAGACTTCCTCGCGGCGGCTCTTGTTGCCAGTTGCTTCCTCAGCGCTTTGCCACCAGTGGATTTGCGAGTCGTTTGCTTCGTTCTCGCCATTGTAGATCTTCAAAGCACCGAAGATCTTTGAAGCGCAGCCTCCACCGCACTACTTTGGAACCACCACCGTAGATCTGTCCACCACCGCACTACTTTGGAACCACCACCGTAGATCTTTCCACCACCGCGCTACTTTGGAACCAAAGATCGATCTTAAAGTCCTGCGTTTTCTCACGACCAAGTCGCTGGAACGGAAGATTTCAGATCGGAAGCTCCGTGTTGAAGAAGAAGAATAAGAAGAAAAAGGAAAAAAAAATAAAAAATCAGGGAGGGATCAAGGTATGGTGCTTGCTTACGTCTTGTCCCATTATATATTGAAGCTACGTTATCAAGTTGTTTCGTTATTTCCTCGTGGGGCTAAGAAAAAAATTGAGATTATTACAGGAGCTAAGGAAAAAATGAGTTTACTTGGATGAATTAGTGAGTAACCGCATTTGGGTGGAAATAAATGAGATTTTGAACAGTTTGGACCAGCTGTTCTCCAAACTTATCCTTTTTTTAAAAAAAAAAACACTTTTGAGTAAGTGATGAAGAGATTGTCAAGCAATCGATTGTCCAACAATTGACCCACTTATTATAATGCAATAAACTGCTCAAGATTCGACCGCATCTTCGAAAATCACAGATCCGAGTATTTCACCCTACCCTTCCTCTCATGGCGGATTCTGATGACCAAAATACTCTTGGCAACACGTCCACTCTCTCTGATCCTATCCTTTAATTGACTACAAGGATGACTGAAGTTTTGAATAACGCTCGGACCCCGACCATCACCACTGAAACATCCGCTGCTCAGATCGGCATTAAGTTGGACGGTTCTAACTATGCACTGTGGTCCCAGGTTGTTGAGATGTATATCTCGGGCAAGGACAAACTGGGGTACATTAACGGCGACTTTCCCCAGCCGCCATCAACTGATCCTTCCTTTTGCAAGTGGCGCACTGATAATGCTATTGTTAAAGGTTGGTTAATTACTTCTATGGATCCGTCTTTAATTGACAATTTTATTTGCTTTCCTATGGCAAAAGCGGTTTGGGATGTTATTGCAACTACCTTCTTCGATGGTAGTGATACATCGCAGGTGAATGATCTTCGACGTCGAGTGAGTAGACTGAAACAAGCTACGGGCTCGCTAGAAAAATATTACACAGCGTTGCAGGTTCTATGGCGTGAAATTGATTTCCACCGACCGAATCCTATGGAATGTTCTGTTGATATTCAACACTATAATCGGATCATCCAAGAAGACCGTGTTTATGTTTTCCTGGATGGTCTTGATGATCGGCTAGACAATATTCGTGCTGATGTTTTACAGATAAAACCATTTCCTACGGTTGAACAGGCTTATGCGCATGTTCGGCGGGAGGCTATTCGATAACAAGTGATGACTACCCATGACACCGATGGGCCCCAGGGGCTGTCTTAGAGTCGAAAGCTCTCTCGTTAAGCACCTCTGGCCATGGTAAATCTGCCAAGCACCGGCATTCTACTGAGGGAAAAAAATGTTCTCCTTGTGGCAACCAGAAACACACACGTGAAAACTGTTTTAAGTTGCATGGGTACCCTGATTGGTGGCATGATCTTCAAGCCCGTAAGCGTCCTGATGGCACCGGCCCTAGTGGACGTTTAGGCACAGCTGTTGTTGCTAGTGCATAACCTCATCTCTCTCTTATACAATCGGCTGCAATGTCCATGGATGCTCATCCCAACTTAAACTCAGGTATCTCTGGTCTTGCTCTTTTTACCTCCCATAGAAATGCAGATTGTAGGGCATGACTTCTCGACTCGGGGGCCACGGACCATATGACTTTTGCTGCTTCGGACTTCTCTCAAACTTCTCTTCCACGACGCACCAGCATAGCTAATGCCAATGGTGTTATCTCACCCGTCACTGGAGCTGGCTCTGTGACTTTATCTCCATCCCTCACTTTATCCAACACTTTACTTGTTCCGTCTTTATCCCATAAACTATTGTCTATAAGTCAGCTTATTGCAGATCTTGGTTGTGTTGTACTTATTTATCTAAACTTTTGTCTTATCCAGGATATTTTCACCAAGGAGATTGTTGGACGTGGTACTAAGAGGGGGGATTATATTATGTGGATGACATCGGCCAGGCCAACAACATGAACAATCTGCATGTCAATAAAGACACAACATTGTGGTTATGGCATCGACGCTTGGGACACCCATATTTTCCGTATTTGAAGCATGTTTTCCCTGATTTGTTTAAGCATTTGCAGACTTCTGACTTGAAGTGTGATACTTGTGTTTTGGCTAAGAGCCATCGCGCTACTTACCCATTGAGCATGAACAAAAGTGACGCTCCATTTGCATTAATTCACTCTGATGTCTGGGGGCCCTCACCCATTGCTAATATGTATGGCTTTCGTTGGTTTGTTATTTTTGTGGATGATTGTACCCGTATGACATGACTCTACTTGCTAAAACAAAAGATGAAGTTCTCCGTGTTTTTAAAACATTTCATGCTATGGTTGGTACTCAGTACGGTGCCACCATGAAGGTTCTCCGCTCTGATAATGGTGGTGAATATGTTAATAAGGATCTTCAATCTTATTTTTCCCACCATGGTTTAATTCATGAAACTTCATGCTCACAAACACCCCAACAGAACGGTGTTGCCGAGAGGAAGAATAGACATATTCTGGAGACTGCCCGTGCTCTGCTTCTTGGTGCCCATATGCCCAAACGTTTTTGGACCGATGCTGTCACGCCCTGACCGCAGCCAGAATGCGGGCGCACCACCGCAGTGGAGAACGCCAGCCCCGTATCTCACAATATTGCCACTATTCATGAACAGTGGCAAACAAATAATCGTTTCGATGTAGACCAGCTGCGGTTGGGTTGCTACATGGCGATATGACAATATTGTGAGATACGGGGCTGTTGAATATCAACAGAACATTCCATAGGATTCGGTCGGCGGAAATCAATTTCACGCCATAGAACCTGCAACGCTGTGTAATATTTTTCTAGCGAGCCCGTAGCTTGTTTCAGTCTACTCACTCGACGTCGAAGATCATACACCTGCGATGTATCACTACCATCGAAGAAGGTAGTTGCAATAACATCCCAAACCGCTTTTGCCATAGGAAAGCAAATAAAATTGTCAATTAAAGACGGATCCATAGAAGTAATTAACCAACCTTTAACAATAGCATTATCAGTGCGCCACTTGCAAAAGGAAGGATCAGTTGATGGCGGCTGGGGAAAGTCGCCGTTAATGTACCCCAGTTTGTCCTTGCCCGAGATATACATCTCAACAACCTGGGACCACAGTGCATAGTTGGAACCGTCCAACTTAATGCCGATCTGAGCAGCGGATGTTTCAGTGGTGATGGTCGGGGTCCGAGCGTTATTCAAAACTTCAGTCATCCTTGTAGTCAATTAAAGGATAGGATCAGAGAGAGTGGACGTGTTGCCAGGAGTATTTTGGTCATCAGAATCCGCCATGAGAGGAAGGGTAGGGTGAAATACTCGGATCTGTGATTTTCGAAGATGCGGTCGAATCTTGAGCAGTTTATTGCATTATAATAAGTGGGTCAATTGTTGGACAATCGATTGCTTGACAATCTCTTCATCACTTACTCAAAAGTGTTTTTTTTTTTTAAAAAGGATAAGTTTGGAGAATAGCTGGTCCAAACTGTTCAAAATCTCATTTATTTCCACCCAAATGCGGTTACTCACTAATTCATCCAAGTAAACTCATTTTTTCCTTAGCTCCTGTAATAATCTCAATTTTTTTCTTAGCCCCACGAGGAAATAACGAAACAACTTGATAACGTAGCTTCAATATATAATGGGACAAGACGTAAGCAAGCACCATACCTTGATCCCTCCCTGATTTTTTATTTTTTTTTCCTTTTTCTTCTTATTCTTCTTCTTCAACACGGAGCTTCCGTTCTGAAATCTTCCGTTCCAGCGACTTGGTCGTGAGAAAACGCAGGACTTTAAGACCGATCTTTGGTTCCAAAGTAGCGCGGTGGTGGACAGATCTACGGTGGTGGTTCCAAAGTAGCGCGGTTGTGGCTGCGCTTCAAAGATCTACGGTGCTTCGAATATCTACAATGGCGAGAACGAAGCAAACGACTCGCAAATCCACTGGCGGCAAAGCGCTGAGGAAGCAACTGGCAACAAGAGCCGCCGCGAGGAAGTCCGCTCTGGCCACCGGCGAAGTGAAGAAGCCGCACAGGTTTCAGCCGGGAACGTTGGCTCTGAGAGAAATCAGGAAGTATCACAGTGCCTTTTCAGCGCCTGGTTCACGAGATCGCGAGATCGCTCAAGGTTTCAAGACAGATTGGCTGCGCTTCAAGAGGCAGTAGGGGCGTATTTGGCTCCGCTCTTCTTCTTCTTCTTCAGCAGCAAAAACAACTTTGATTCATCTATTAAGAAGCCTTGGATCAAACGAAATCGGCAACGGAAGTCAGAGCAACACCGGCGAGGAAAAACGGCACTCTGAGAGAATCGGCTCAGATGGTTCGTAACCTGGCTCTGATACCATGTTAAACCATTTTTTTTCATATATTTTCCTATGTATTTCCATAGGTTATATACATGCTAAAGGAATAAAATCAAAACAAAATCTTTGCTATTTTCAAACTTCCTAAACTAACGCTAATTGTCAACAATTATGGCTCACGCCAACACTTGACTCAAACTTTCGAGAACTTTCGAGTCCTGTCTAGTTCAATTCGTGCTCACGCCTATGCGCCAGTTCTAAGAGGGACTGCCCAATGCTATGTATCATTCTCAATTTCAAAATAGTCTCGCCCCGCAAAGGGGTTAGTAGGAATACAAAGGTCAAAGACCCAAAAAAAAAGCACAAAAATGGAAGATTTCTAACTAAAAACCCTATAATTTATGAGAAATATATTTAAAGTCTAAAATATCCTTAATTATCCAATAACTCTATATATATGTAAGAATTTTTAAATAAGGAAAAGAACGGTATTTTTGGGTTTAAGCCAAAATAGGCTTTACCCTGAAAAGTTTTCAAGTATTTTTATTATTTATAGTATAGATGTAAATCAATTTAAAGCCATATATATCATAGATTTGGTACATTCCGAACTATTGTTACAAATGGATGTTTTTGTATTGTAAATATATATAATTTGCTTTTAATAACAAGCAGAAGAAGCGATTTTGTCTTGCTTCCATAGCATAGTGGTAGTGTGTTCGCTTCGTAAGCGAAAGGTCGCATGCGACAACACTAGAACAAGAGCAACAACAACAATAACAAGCAAAGATGTTACAGTACTAGTAGAGTAGAAACCATGTTCGAGAAAACCTCTTCTGTGCTTGTTCATTCTCCTAAGTCTGATCGGGAGAGTGATTTTTTGGAATGAAAAAAAAAAAAAAGGATTGATGAGGGTAATTCTCCCCCATTACAGTCTGATCCAAGTACGGGATCACGTAGTGATCCACTACTGCATGAAGATCCTGTGTCTTCTCAAGTTCAATAGGATATCAATCCTACTTCTTCTTACAAAGATAAACTACTTCATAGTTTACATAAGGATGTTAGTTCAACTAATTTCTTAAAAAAAAAAAATTATTTCCCTTCTCCAATTCCACATGAATATTTGGAAGGAAAATGAACGAAGTGGCTGAACAAGCTCCCCCAGACAGAGAGGCTTGGAGAGATCATTACAAGAGAGATTTATTGCCACACCCCAGTACACAGCACACCGCAGTGTCTAGTACCCTCGGGATGTGATGGGTACCTCGTACCGAGCGTACCCCAGCCGTTATATACCACATAATATTGTCACATCCCAGTACACAGCACACCGCAACGTCTAGTACCCCCGGGATCATTTGTCCCATGAATAGTGTGGACAAATGATCTCGGAGGTACTAGACGTTGCGGTGTGCTGTGTACTGGGATGTGACAATATTATGTGGTATATAACGGCTGGGGTACGCTCGGTATGAGGTACCCATCACATCCCGGGGTACTAGACACTGCGATGTGTTGTGTATTGGGGTGTGACAAAAGGCCTTATGTAATGATCACAGGGTGATGAGTACCCCCGCAGGGCATACTCTAGCCATAGTACCACGTAATATTGTCACATCCCAGTACACAGCACACCGCAGCGTCTAGTACCCTCGGGATCATTTGTCTATACTATTCATGAGTGAATAGTGTGGACAAATGATCCCGGGATGTGATGGGTACTGGGATGTGGCAATATATGCCCTGCGGGGGTACTCATCACCCTGAAATTTTTGTCACACCCCAGTACACAGCACACCGCAGTGTCTAGTACCCCCGGGATGTGATGGGTACGCATACCCCAGCCATTACGATCCATAATACACAGCCCGCACACAGCGTCTAGTATCCCCGAGGTTTTTTGTCCACACTATTCATGATAAATAGTTATGAGGTTGTGAGTTCAAATCTGGGGGAGGCCCTGCACTATTCATGAATGAATAGTATGGACAAATGATCCCGGGGGTACTAGACACTGCAGTGGGCTGTGTATTGGGATGGGACAATATTATGGATCCATAATGACTGGGGTACGCTCGGTATGAGGTACCCATCACATCCCGGGGGTACTAGACATTGTGGTGTGCTGTGTATTGGGGTGTGATATTTATCACTGGCGTTAATGTTTGAAGCTGCAGTTCCTTGTATCTTTATTTATATTCTTTAATAAAATTTTGCTTACCCACAAACAAAGAATAAAAGGACTTGTACCATTTCTTCTTAACAGTTTGATTTTTCTTTGTGACACATGAAAGAGTACAAAAAGAGGGCTTTTAGTACAATCCTAATCTTAGTACTATTTTCCTTCTACATTTCATAAAGACTATTGCAGCACCGACGATCCCACTTCACTTACAGTCGCCGACGAAGAAGCTACTGGCGTAGCAGCAGCAGACGAACTAGAACCACCTCTTTCAGTTCTCCCGCCTCTTTGTGCGGGAATCGGAGTCAGATGATTCGACGACGATTGATCAGGTCTCCGACCACCGGAGCCCCATCCACCACCGCGGCCTCGTTGAGACATTTTCTGCAGATCGAACCTTCGAGAAGACTAGAATGATCAGAGTCACATAGATAATTGGAATAAATACTGAAGGAGAAAGAGAGAAACTGTGTTCTCTTATATAATCGGAAATGTTGAAATGAAATAGGGAGAGACAAGAAAAAGAGGCTTCCATTAAAAAGAAAAAAAAATTTAAGGAAGTGCAGGTTTTAGAAAGACGTCTTCCGTTAAAAAAATATATATCAAAAATTTTTAAAGGGAATGTGTCTTTTGAAAAAACGTCTTCCCTGTAAAAAAAAAATTACAACGGAAGACATTTTTTCAAAAGACGCCTTCTTGACATCTCCAGCTCCCCCGCCACGTGGCGCTTGTGTGTCGGCTGACTGGGAATTGAATAGTGAAAGTAGGGCAAATGAGTCAATATTTACGTTTTGATGGCACTTGTAAAATTTTTTTATTTTTTTAAAGGCAATCAGGTCAAAAGCCCACAATGCGTGCAAGGTTGGTTACTTCAGTAGCCTCCAGTACACAGGATAATGTTCTCACTAACAATGCTTCAAACCGCCCTATTATTCAGTATCAGCAGCGTCTACTTTCCCATACCACATAGATAAGATTCAGAATCGGCTAACAAGATGGAAAGCCAAGCATTTGAATTTGGCTGGTAGAACAACTTTAGTTAAATCCGTTATTACTGCCATTCCAGTTTATTCCATGCAAAGTATTTGGCTTCCTCAAACAATTTGCTCTGAGATTGATCAAATTAGAAGGACTTCATTTGGAATGATTTTCCGCCGGCTCATAAAGTTCACCTT
>JAYMFD010001805.1:0-49636 GCA_035771175.1 Paratinospora sagittata | reverse complement strand
TTGATGACTATCACGTCCAGATCTGGATTTTGCATTGATACAAAAGGATAGGTTAATTACTTCAGATATTTGGTAGTGCACGAGAATAACTATCGTGAGAGTGAATATAAATTTGTTGGTAGTTATTTGACATAATGAGAGCATTGCCTCTATAATAAAAATGTCACATTTTCTTCAGATTTTAAGAATTTGAAGTAATTATTTGAACGGAAAGAAATTGAATATGAGGTATTAAATGTGGCAAGAATTCCCGAAGGATTTGATTTTACATTGAATTATTATCCTGGGAAAGGCCAATATGTTGCTGAGGCATTGAGCAGGAAATAGGCTGAAACTGGAGTAGTATCTATCAGTTAACCATAAATGGAGATTGTTGTGAGTGAGAGGTACAGTTATGAGTGTACTCTCTGTTACTCCATGTGTTGATATTTGTGCTCGGATGCATGTTCAGCTGATTGATACTCATATTCAGAGAGTAAGATTTATGATGAGACGAGTATGATATCAATATGAAATATTATGAAATTGGTAATATAGATTGTGTTAAACGAAGATGGGATTTAAATGGTATTTTATGGGGTTATGGGTAGATATGATACCATCTGGATGACCATTAGTGGACTGATAAGTCTATGTATTCTTCCAATGAACACCAGAATTCTATTGATAGACTGAGCAGATTGTATGGAGTTATTGTTATTGATGCCACAGGATATTATTACATACACAAGGTTGGTATATAGGCCTTGAAATTTATTGTGGCTGACCCAGTTTTGCTAAGGGTCTTACCACAAAAAGGCCAAATGAGATTTGGAATGAAAGGAAAGCTCGCACTGTGATTTGTTGGACCATTAGAGATCCTTGATAGGATAGGTCCATTGGCTTACCGATTTGCTCTACTGTCATGGTTGATAGGTGTCCGTAATATTTTCTATATTGATGTTGAGGAAATGCCATTCGGATTCCATATATGTTATGGATATAACTCAACTCTAAGTTGGGAAGGCTACCACGTATCAAGAAGAGCAAACACGGGAGCGAACATATAAAATGCGGGAGCAGTTTTCTGGGATTGAGTATCACTTGAGGAATAGTCCTTGATTCTAAATTTCGAGGACGAAATTCCTTAAGTTGGGGAGATTGTAACACCCCGTAATTTTAATTAAATACATACGTTAAAATACTCATATATCGAGATATATAATACACGTATTTTATATATAGGAGCTAAATATATGCTTGAAAATACACATATTTTATACGTAGGAGCCAAATATACGTGTGTAAAATATATGTGTGTATGATTAGTAAAGAAAGAAGATGATACCTATGGGATCATCTTATATGAGTGCTTACAAGTTAAACATTGGAGTTGATTTAAATTGATTAATTTATGGGGTTGGTTAATTAAATATGTGAATTGAGTGTATAGAAGAGGAATAAAAAATAAAATAAAATAAAATACTGTTCATTTGTAGGTACTGTTCACCAAATAGTTCTGTGAACAGTACTCATATGTAATAAACAAAAAGAAAAAAAATGAAAAATCGAACGAAGTTGCAGAACCGAGAAGAAGGAGAAGAAGAAAAAGGGGAAACGCGGGATCCGCGTCAAATTAGGACCCGCGTCAAATTCGGACCCGCGGTAAGTGATTTCCACTCTATTTCGTCGTGAAATTACTATCTAAGCTAGATGTAAACTTTTTAGCGAAGTAATTTTTACTGTGGGAGCCGTTTTACGGCGTTTTGATAAATTAGGGTTTTGACCCAATGTGAATGAAAATCCGCTTGAAAGGTAGAAAAACACTCCTTAGACGGTAGGGACCCCGAATATGTGGTTAAATTCCATTTCATGAGTTTTGGAGACCGTTTGACAATTTTAATACATGTTTCGAATGAATAGTGACAAATAATACTATGAACGGTGATGTAAATAGTAAACAGTGAAGTAAATAGTAAACATTGATATGAATAGTGAACAGTGATTTGAACACTGATGTGAACAGTGATTTTGAAATCATAGAATCGTAGAGAACTGAATTCCGGACGTTTCGATGCTAAGATTGTGATTTTTGGATATGATTTGATAATTTTAGTAACTAAGTATATGGTGTCTTGAAAATAGGATTTGGAAATCTATTTTCACTGTTTTTTCTTGTGGAAATATCTAGATTGACCACAGAAACGATGTAGTAGTTTCTTCAACTGCTTGTGATTTGAAGTGAGTTGAGAAATTAAAGATGTAAATATATATGAATACATGAAATTGAATTATGGAGTGATTGTGACAGGTTAAATTAGTTGGATTTAACTTAGAGCTGGACTCGAAAACGACGATGATTGGGTTTAAGTTGAACGTGTTGTACTGTGAGTATAGTTTTCTTGATTTGGTTCTTGTATGGCATTGTACGCATATAAAATGTTTGATTGTATGCATGTGATAGTTATATATAATGCATTGAGTTTTATGGATCATACAAACTGATTTTAGAAATTGGAGTTTGTAATGATGTCATTTCGTTAGGAATTAGACCCGAATGAGGTTTTGCGAGTCCTCATTGTCAGTAGGTCTGTCCTAACAAGGGTTGCGATCCTTGAAATGACTGTGAATTGGGTAATGAGAGGTTGTGGCTACCTTGTAACGGCCATACAAGGGTTAGACTCGCTCCCTTGCCTTGCGGAGGAGGGAGATTGTGCATTGTGTTATGGAAAACTCATGAAATTTATGTTGTTGACATGTATAATATATTCGTTGAATGCTGCATGTGTTGAATAAGTGTTTGAAATGATTTTAAATGTCATATTTCTCTAAATGTATATAATTGTCATCTCAAGAACTATATTCACTGAGCTGTTGTTTGCTCACTCCATTTCCTCCAATATTTCAAGTATTGAGTCGAAGGGAAAAGGAAACTCCGTGAGTGATAATCACGTGAGCCTTCGTCTGGTATGTGTATGTACGCTTGGAGGAAATTGCTTATATTATTAGTTTGATATGTATACTTATCACACATTATATATATATGTAATATCATCTAGATGGGATGTGTGGGCATATATATAGCTTAATATATTGGATGATGAAATGAAAATGTGATGTGTGAATGCATGAAATGATTATAGAGATCTATATTGGATTTGATTTGTGGTATATTAGGAAAAACAATTTCTGTAAATGTTGGGAATGATTGTGATACTACGTGAAGGCTGACAGTGTATTATATACTGTATATAGATATGTACAGTGTATAGTATACTGTGCCGGTCATGACGTCAGCCTACGCCAGGGGCGTCGTGACAACATGTATGTATGCATGACACCGTCTCGTAATGGTTCCATGATTGTACGCCGTCCTAAGTTCACGTACAGATGTCCGTCACCAGGTAAACTCGGGTTCTCATTGTACGTTCCTCCCCAAGGCCATCACCATGGATTCACGTACAGATGTCCATCCCTAGGTAAACCCGGGTTCTCATTGTACGTCCCTCTTCAGGGAAATATCAAGAATAGTGAGCATTGCTTCTAACTATTTTGTGGATCATGAACCACTTACGTCCTTAGGTGGTGCTTATGTATGATGTCAATGCATGAGCAAGTCCGGTCTTTACTAACATTAGACAGGATTTGGCAGCGTCTATCACCACGTGCAAGGTTAGGATATTCAGTATCACGTGTACAAGCTGATAGCTTTCAAATAAGACTAACCAGATCATTCTCCAATTGAAAGGTGGGATACATGGTCCACTTAAATACCAATCGTCTAGAGCAACATGCTGCTTCCCTTTCACAATTTAAAGTTACTGAGGACAAGACTACGTCTGGTTGAGTCAGATTGACCACTAATCCGACATAGTAACAGTGTAATACATGAACTCCAAATATACAGGCATAAGTATGACAGATATGAACATTATACGCAATAATGCAGTGTAAATGAATAGTTGACATAGTGATAAATGAATGTAAACTTTAATAAAAGTTATAAAACACACAAACTTATGTTTCGTTCCCCACCTTCAGATAAAAACTCATTCTGGAACTGGCGCCTCCTCCCGAGTAGAACCGAGTTGCACCACGAAGAAAGTCTCAAAAAGAGAAGAGAGAAATCACAAAGAGAGTAAGAGAGAAGAGAGGTGGATTTGCTGTGAAAATAACCACAGGAGGGCTTTTTATAGTCAAAATGGTGTCCGAAGTTCAATTTTTTCTTTTTTTTGTGCAAACCCGGGGTATTACATTCTCCCCCCTTAAAGGAATTTCTCCCCCGAAATTCAGTCCATGTAGTGATGATTGTTATCTGCGTGGGATTCACCGTCGTCGTCATCGATCGCAAGATCGGGGTAGTGCCTGTAAGGACCCTGAATAGAACTGTGGCCAGTGGAATCCTCAATATCATCAAACAATGGAGAGCAAATGGAGTCGGATTCATTCTCAGAAGGTTCTGACATTTGTCTCACAGATGGTGGCATAGGGTACTGCAAGTTGCAGCATTTCAGGGGAGGTAGGTTGAGCGGTGGAATACTTTTTCGTGCAGTTGCCCGAATCCAACCCCCTGGCAATTTTAGTAGGAGATCTTGTCAGGATGAGAGCATAGGTTTGTTTCGGGCAATATTGTTACGGTAAAGCCATAGGTGATATGGTGATAAGGATCGCTGCCTCAGAGGCTAGGGAGTTGGTGCTGCAAAGAAGTTGTAGTTTGCATCAGAGTCGGAAGGAATCTCCACTGGATGCCAAGCAGGCCATGCAGTACATGACTCATTACTCTTGTTTGTATTATTTTCAGACATCTGCGTAGTTAATTAAATAAATTAAGATATTGTAAACAAAGTTCCATCATGTTATTGATAAGTGAAAAATACAATGTATCACATCATCAATTATTACTAGAAAACAATTCAGGGTATTTAAGTTTAATTGTTTCTTCTAGTTCCCAAGTTGTTTCCTTTACTCCGTGGTGATCGTAGAGCACCTTTACAAGTGGTATGCTACGTCGCCTTAGTTCTTGAGTTTTTCTATCTAGAATTTGTATCGCTCTCTCCTGATACTTATTTCTTTCCTCAACTAGAGGGATGATATGCGAAGGATCAGGATAATACTTCCGAAGCATGGATACGTGAAAAACGTCGTGAACCTTAGACATGGACGATGGAAGGGATAAACGATAGGCTAGTTTGCCAATACGTTCAACGATCTAAAATGGACCGATATACCGTGGGGAGAGCTTTCTTTTGATCCCCAAGCGTTTGACACCTCTTGTAGGTTGAACTTTTAGAAAAACCAAGTACTTCTTATCAAATTCTAGAGGCTGTCTCCGCTTGTCAGTATAGCTCTTCTGTCAACTTTGTGCTACACGAAGTTGCTTTTTTACTAGTGTGATCTTCTCAGAAGTCTCTTGAGCTAGTTCAGGCCCCAACTACGGTTGATCTGCCATATCTAACTAGCAAACCAGAGATCTGTAAGGGTGACCATAGAGAGCCTCATATGGTGGCGTGCCGATACTGGTTTGGTAGCTATTGTTGTATGCAAACTCAGCCAAATGTAAGTGTTTTGCCCGTCCATCATGAAAGTCCAAAATGCAGCATCGCAACATATCCTCTAAAATCTGGATCAACCGTTCTGACTGCCCGTCAGTCTGTGGGTGAAAAGTTGTGCTCATGGTGATCATAGAGCCCATTCTACTTTGGAAGCTCTACCAAAATTTTGGTGTGAATCGAGGGTCTCGATCAGAGACGATCGTGAGTGGTATGCCATAGAGGTGTACAATCTCTCATTCATACAATTCGACAAGTTTGGCGGGGTTATCTGTGAACTTTATTGGTAAAAAGTGTGCAGACTTTGTAAGTCTGTCAATGATAACCCATATAGCATCTTGTCCTTTATTATTTCGAGGAAAGACGTAATAAAATCCATTGCGATGTTTTCTCACTTCTATTCTCCAATAGGAAAAGGCTGCAAAAAGAAGTCTGCATTCTGCCTTTACTTGCTGGCAAATGAGACATCGAGCAACGAAGTCTACAATATCCTTATTTATTCCAAAAAACCATATTTGTCGCTTGACATCCATGTACATCTCGTCTCTCCCAGGATGCATAACGAACCTCGAATAGTGCATTTCAGTGAGCACTTCTTTTCAAACTTTAGGGTCATTCGGTAGACATAGACGTTTTTTTGTAGAAAACGGCCCCGTCATCAGAGACCGACCAGTGAGGAAGGTCCTGTCCGCTGAGTAGAAGTTCTCGTTTCTCCATTAACATAGGGTCGTTGGCTTGAGCTGCTGAAATCTGTCGAATAAGCTCAGAGTTGGTTGATAATTGAGAGAGTCATGATCTTCTTCCCTCCTCGATGAGCTGTAGGTTAAAATTCTCCAACTCTATAGCCAACTTCCCCATCTTGAAGTTAAGAGTGAAAACAACAACATAAGCTTTTCTACTTAGGGCATCAACCACAACATTGGCCTTACCCATATGGTATTGGAGTTGAAAGTCATAATCTTTCAAGAATTCCAACCATCGCCTTTGGTGGAGGTTTAGGTCTTTTAGAGTGTAGATGTACTTGAGACTCTTGTGATCTGAGAAGACCTCAAACCGTTCACTGTATAGGTAGTGATGCCATAACTTCAATGCGAATACGACAGCTGCAAGTTCCAAGTCATGCGTTGGGTAATTACCTTCATGAATCTTCAGTTGCCTCGAAGCATATGCAACTACTTGGCCTTCTTGCATTAGTACTGCACCTAAGCCTTGGAGAGAGGCGTCGGTGTATAGTGAAAACCCAACTCCATTTCTTGGAGTGATTAATACAGGTGTTGTCGTTAGGCGATTCATCAATTCCTGAAATGACGATTTACAGACAAGATTCCAGATGTATCGTACATATTTTCGAGTGAGTTTGGTCATAGTTTCAGCAATCTTTGAGAAGTCCTTGATGAAGCGTCTGTAGTAGCCAGCCAAACCAAGAAAACTCTGAATTTGAGTAGTAGTGGTAGGCTGCGTCCAGTTTAAAATCGCTTCAACCTTTGAAGGATCCACCTCAATGTCGTTGCCTGAAACCACATGACCTAGGAATTGAACTGGCTTCGTCCAAAATTCAGACTTACTCAACTTTGCATACAACTGGTGGCTTCTCAAGGTCTAGAGGACAATCCTCAGATGTATCTTATGGTCTTCCTCGGTTGAAGAATATATTAAGATATCATCCACAAAGACCACCACAAATCGGTCTAAGTATAACCTGAAGATGCGGTTCATCAAATCCATGAAAGCTGCAGGTGCATTTGTTAGACCGAACGACATAAATAAGAACTCTTGATGACCGTACCGAGTTCTGAAAGCTGTTTTATTAATGTCTAGCTCTCTGATTCAGAGTTGATGATAACCAAATCGTAAATCAATCTTAGAGAAGTACTTGGCATCTCTAAGTTGGTCGAACAAGTCATCGATCCTGGGTAATGAGTATCTGTTCTTGATGGTGGCGTTATTCAACTTGCGATAGTGGATGCAAAGTCGTAACGAACCATCCTTCTTGCGAACAAATAGAACTGGAGCTCCCCAGGGTGATGAACTTTTCCTGATGAAGTCATTACTCTCCAACTCCTTCAGTTGTTGGTACAACTCGACCAGCTCGACATTGGACATTCTGTATGGAGGAATTGAGATGGGTCCAGTCCCGGGTACGAGTTTGATCTCAAATTCGAATTCTTGAACTTGAGGTATACTAGGAAGGTCATTTAGAAAAATCGTTGGAAATTCAGATATAACCGAGATGTCATGTATCTCGAGAGGTACAGAGATGGTGATTCATTGTCATCACCAAGGGATAAAACTCGAAGCTGTGCTTTGAGGAGTGCAACAATCGAGTTGTGTATCCATTTCCTTATTCCCTGAATCTTGACAAACTCCCTAGAAGGCAAGGATAACTGAACTTGCTTCTTCAAACAATCAATTTTTGCATTCAGATGTGCGAGCCAGTCCATGCTGAGAATGATGTCAAAGTGTTCAATGTCCATCACAAAAAGATCTGCATAAATTATTTGTTCTGACATTCGAAGTTCACATCGAGAACACTTCATTTTCACGTTAGTACCAGATCCTAATGGTAATGAGACATAGATTGTGATGTATGTGGGTTCAGGATGCAACACTAAATGCCTTACCAATGCAGAAGAAATAAAAGACTGCGTAGCATCCGAATCAAACAAGACATGCACCATTGTATTGAACAAGGAAAATGTACCTTCGACTATATTGTTATCTAGGAGGGGTTGCTGAGCGATAGCAAATGCTCTGCCTTGTTGTCGTTGCCCCTGGTTCTGCTGGTTCTACCGGGTTGGGCAATAGCAGCAGATGGGGCTTGTTGGACTGGAACAATGAGAACAGGTTGCCGTAGTTGTTGAGGGTGGGGATAGGCATTTCTTACATGGCCCTGCTGGCCACAGTTGAACATGTCACTCTTTGCAGCTGAGGCACCTGCTAACGGTTCTGCTGGCCATGCTGATAGTGGTGCTGTTGACCACCACCCCTGCTATTGCCAATACGACGACTACCCCTGCCGTTGCGGCCATCCGGCCACGACTGCGAAAACCCTGATGGCCAGGGTTAGAAGGCCTCATGTTTTTGTACAAGGGCCAGGAGGGTTGGGTTTCAATTATAGTAGAGCTTCTTTTTGTTTCCCTGTTGGGAATACGTTGCAGACCATTTTTTCCTGTTCATTCTCCGCTCCTGCTCAATTTTCTCATGATTAAAGCTCATGGCCTTGTCGACAAGCTCCCTGTAATTCTTGAGATCCAAGATCGGCAGGGCTTGTCGGATGTCTGGACAAAGACCATTATAGAATTTCTCGGCCTTATTTTGCTCCGTTGAGATGGTGGAGAGAGAATAAATCAACAATTCCTTGAATCTAACAACATACTCTTGAACTGTCATGTTGCCTTGGTACAGCTTGGCGAGCTCCTAACGCTTCTGCCTCTTTACTGCGCCAGGGAAGTACTCGTCAATGAATAGTGACTCGAACTCTTGCCAAGTCATGTCTATGGTATTGACCCTTGGGTCTTCTTTCACCGTTATCCACCATGTATTAGCCCCACCAACAAGTTGGTAGGAAACTAGTGGAATATTTCGAGCCTCTTCGATTCCCATAGCCAATAGAGCCTTCTTCGACTCATTGAGCCATTTATGCTCTTCATCCGCATCAATGGTGCTTGCAAAGGTAAGGGGTTGTAGCCACTTGTACTTCATAATCTAATCGGTTTGAGTCTCCGACCCATATTTAACAGGTGCATGCACAGTGACCACCTGTTTGGTCGCAGTCTCACGGATGACAATCTGAACTGTCGCCTTCATCTCCTCGACGAATCAGGGGAAGAAGTGTTCCATGCCCGGAGGCATGACAAAGAGTGTGGGTTGTGGCACTGTCTGCCCAGAAGTAGTGGCAGTGTCAGGTGTGGCCTGCTCTGTCGTCGGAGGCGGTGGTTCCTGATTCTGAATATCAGGAGGTGCCTTCTCTGCTGGACGGACACTGCATGGCCTTCCTCTCTTCCTGGTTTGCATTTTCTCATTGGCAAGGAGAAAAATAAAACTATGTTTTAGGAACCGAAGCCAAGTATAGTATTATGATATTCTCAGCAAAAAGTTCGAGAGTTCAATATAAAACCACCTATTTTTCTAGGTATGATGTAAGGTTTTTTGTTGAAGAATCAAAGAATCTTATATGCCTCGTATGTTTGGCCATGGTGTAAAACAAGGTTAAAGTGTTTATATAATAACTATAAAACTTTGCAAGCATTTCAAATATTTTGGTTCATGTTTTTGTGAACCTACATATATTTTTGAAAACTCATACGAGTCATAAAGGTTCTAAGATTTGCTTCGGTAAATATCTTAATCTAACTTTCTATCGCATTCTTATGTGTTCAAATACTTTCGTTTAGTCTTTTCGACTATTATCCAAGTTCGTGTGTCCTATACCACATGAATTTAGTAATAAAGGGTTCAACCAAGTTAAGACGTATGAACACGGTCTCTACAAAACATTAACGGGAGAGCAGTTCACTAATAGGATCGTCTAAGTTTACTCGTCCCATACCGTGTAAACTTAGTGATAATGTTAGTAATTCAACTTTCCCTAGATGTTTCTTTTCACACATGGTCGTGGGTTTTCTTACTTCCACGTTTTATTTAGTATCTTTCAATTTTGTTGTGTCCCATACCACTCTAAAGTTAGTGATACAAAAGAAAGAATGGTTGTAAGTCGGCCGACCAAACATAGTCTCAAACAAACATTTCATTCATAAAAAGAAAATAGTTACAATGCTAGTAATCATTCCTAATTTTTGCGCCTACTACTGCTCCTCCTAGACCTTTTGCTAGTTACTGAACGACTACCAGAAGAACGTTGAGTTGTTCGCTGTTCTTCGACGTTTTGCATATGTGTTAACAAAACATTCTAGGTCTCCTCCATCCGAGCAAGACTAGATACGATCACATTTAACTGGTCAAATGGGTTAGTCGGTTGTCCCATTGATGGTTGATAGGTTGTTTGTCCCATAGGTGGAAGGTAGACTGTAGGCATTGGTGGAAAATGTTGATCGTATGGTTGACTCATAGGTGGAGGGTAGTTAGTTTGATTATATGAGGACTCCCTAACTAGGACCACTTTGACGGTTGGATATGCCTGAGTTGAACAATTTTGAAAGAGTGGACTCATCGAGGTATCTTGTCTTCCAAAGTTTGGTGTCGTCCAATTCTGTTGCTGTTGGTTCACAGGAAATTGTGGAACTGGCTGATAGGGTACCTCAGGAGTTGGAAACCTTTGGTACGCCGTATTGCCATGAGTTGGGAGGTTCCAGTAAGGTGGATTTGCTGGAGTTCCCCGTCCATCCTGATTTGTTTGAGGTTGATTGAGGTTGCCAAGAAGATCCTCCTCAGAGAATAGATGATCGGGTTGACCATTATTAGGGGTTGGGTTTGTAGTAGTGTTCTAGCTTGGCTCGTGCATTGGTGCTTCCCTAATAGGAATCTTGCGGCGACTTTTTCTTTTACAACGTCTATTGTTATCTGTAGTTCTTCCGTTATTTTCCCCCGAAGTCGCGCCAAATATTTCTTCGTCAGTCACCCCTCCCCTTGAGAGGAAAGTCTTTGAGGTGGAGGATACTGTAACAACATTAGTGATCTATTTCGAAGATTCATCAAAAGTATTGATGTTTGCCTCCTAAAACATCCTCATAATCAAGACTCTGTAGCTGAGGAGTTCCTTCTTTGTAGGGTTTTGAATCACCCGCAACATTTGCTGGATGATAATGTGAAGTTGGGAGACATAGATTCCTTTTTCTAAGCAGTAGAACACAAGAAGTTGAGCTATTGTCATGGATCCTTTAGTCACCATTTCCTGCAAGATGTTGCCGAATACGATCTTCCCAAGGCCGGAAAAAAGTGGTTTAAGGAGATTATTTGGGAGGTGGGTGTACCTTAATTGGGTGTACGGCTTGTCGGCGAGGAAATTGAACAACTGTTCTTTGGATTCCACAATCTTTGCAACTACTGGGGTTCGTGTGGATCAATGATCTTGTCTCCTATTGGGATTTCCATAAATCATGAAATAGTTTTGACGCTGATGAAAATCTTTACTCTCTTGATCATTGTCTCCAAGGCATGGCTGATCCCATCTTCTTGAAGTCCTATGCAATTCATAGATTCGTAAAATGACTTCACCAAGTTGAAGGAGACGTAACCTTCAACTTTTGTTATATTTAACCACCCCAGCTCTGAGAGTTTGTCGTGAAGGATAGGATGGAGGCAGAGATCTTTATTGTCGATACTCCTCATAGTCATAACCTCTCGTTTGGAAAGTTTCGAAAGTCTTGTGGAAATTAGTTCCCGACTACTGGAAGTTGTTCCTTCACTTGAGGCCATTATCTTGCTGAAAGGAAGATAAAACTTGTGAAATACAGAAAATATATTCCTAACATTTTTAAAATTTATGCCTTGTCCGTTGGACAATATTTTCTATTTTTCCTCTTGATGTTTATGCCATCAATGAATCCAAATTTTTTCATTAGCAATAAGTTATATATATATATATATCTCGTATATACATAGATATATATAAATATTATAAATCTTAACTATATATATATATATATAGTTTTCCTAAATCATAACCATATATATATAAATCTTTACTATCTAAAAACTATATAGTTATCTAGATATATGTATATAATATAAATCTTAACTATTTATAATTCATATATATATATATATACCTAATATAATTTTCTACTCCTAATTGGTTGACTTGGGTGGGCCGTAAACTTTTCACTCTGATACCATTTAATAGCACACCCCGCTCGGACACACCTAAACTGGCGGAACACTCACAGGCGAGGCGCGAATGCATTATAACAATAACCGAGTACGCAGGAACACAATTGAGTACAAATATGATTATATTAATTTCAAAATGTATTTTTTGTACAAAATATGAATGAGGGAACATCCTTCCAAAATCTCCCTATAATTAACAAGAGTTACAAAATGTGGGCCCAAAAACCTCTACCCAGTCCACCCTAAACTCCTGAGAAAAACTGGATAACAACGGAGTGTGCTATTGCCCAGTAGGTAAAATAGTTTGTGAATATAACAATTAATAAAAGAAGCTTCATAATCAAATATCACATAAACAAAACAAGCATCATAAACGGTACAACATGTATGTATGTATGACATCATCTCGTAATGGTTCCATGGTTGTACGACGCCCTGAGCTCACGTACAGGTGTCCATCCCCAGGTAAACCCGAGTTCTTATTGTTCATCCCTCCCCAAGGTCATCTCCCTGAATTCACGTATAGATGTCCATCCCCAGGTTAACCCGAGTTCTCATTGTACATCTCTTTCCAGGGAAATATAAAAAATAGTAAGCATTATTTTTAACTATTTTGTGGATCATGAACCACTTACGTCCTTAGGTGGTGCTTATGTATGATGCCAATGCATGAGCAAGTTCAGACTTTACTAACTAACACTAGACAGGATTTGACAACGTCTAGTGATTCTTATCAGGTCAGTATCACCATGTGCAAGGTTAGGATGTTCAGTATCACTTGTACATGCTGATAATTTTCAAATAATACCAACCAGATCAGTCTCTAGTTGGTATTATGTGAAAGTTAAATATCAATCATCTAGAGTAGCACGCTGCCTCCCGTTTACTATTTAAAGTTACTGAGGACAAGACTAAGTTTGGTTGAGTTAGATTGACCACTAATCCAACATAGTAACAGTGTAATACATGAACTCCAAATATACAGGCATAAGTATGACAGGTATGAACATTATATGCAACAATGCAATGTAAATAAATAGTAGACATAATGATAAATGGATGTAAACTTTAATAAAAGTTATAAAACACACAAACCTATGTTTCATTCCCCACCTTCAGATAAAAACTCCTTCTGGAACTGGTGCCTCCTCCCAAGCAGAATCGCGTTGCACCGCGAAGAGAGTCTCAAAAAGAGAAGAGAGAAATCACAAAGAGAGCAAGAGAGAAGAAAGTTGGATTTGCTGTGAAAATAACCAAGGGGGGCTTTTTATAGCCAAAAGGGTGCCCGAAGTTCTTTTTTTTTTGTGCGAACTTGGGATATTACACCTGCTCATACATTGACACCATACATAAGCATCACCTAGGGACGTAAGTGGTTTATGATCCACAAAATAGTAAGAAGCAATGCTCACTATTCTTGATATTTCCCTAGAGAAGGACGTACAATGAGAACCCAAGATTTCTTGGGGATGAACATATGTATGTGAATCTTGGGTGACGACCTTGGGGAGGGACGTACAATGAGAACCCGAGTTTATCTGGGGATGGACATCTGTATGTGAACTCAGGGCAACGTAAATCATGGAACCATTACTAGATGGTGTCATGCATACATACATGTTGTACTGGTTATGATGCTATGTTGTGTATATGTGATATTTGATTATGAAGTTTCATTTATTAAATGTCATATTTACGAACTATTTTACCCACAGGGCAATAGCTCACCCCGTTGTTATCCAATTTTTCACAGGAGTTTAGGATGGACTTGGTGGAGGTTTTTGGGCCCACATTTTGTAACCCTTGTTAATTATAGGGAGATTTTGGGGGTTTGTTCCCTTAATCATATTTTGTACAAAAAAATACATTCTAAAATTTAATGAAATCAGATTTGTACTCAATTATGTACCTACGCACTCAGTTATTGTTATAATGCATTCACGCTCCGCCTGTGAGTGTTCTATCTGTTGAAGCGCATCCGGGCGAGGTGTGACAATAACCCTTTACACAAACACACTTAATTTAGCTAGAGTCAATGGTAGAAAAAATAAAATTAATTTTACTACAAATATGAAACTTATAAGTAGTATTTCTAGTACTCCCTCTATCTAGATTGAAGAGCATAAATATATCAAATTTTATATTTAAAAATAAATTTATCTATGGTTTAGAAAATATTCACAAATGCAAAATGTTACATAATTTTTTTCCATAAACTCTAGATCAAATCACATTATCAAATTTAATAGTGAATATTTAATATCCTCCTAAATATAAACTTTTACTAGAACTTCATCATTACATATCTTGCCTATCATCTATCCTTTAAAAGTTAACAAAATATCTTACAATCTGTGTTTTCTATTTCGCTTTGAGAGTTCCAAAGACAGTGCTTAAAATGTTTCACAGTTGTTAGTTTAATCAAAGTTTAAATCCTCCTTTCTAAGATTTTTACCCTCAATTCAGTCACTCAAGAAAATCTCAAATAGTGTGGGGAGTGGAGGCGTGTGCACTGTAAGAGAATAAGTAACTAACTATCTGAGTGGCTAGTGATATAGTTCCTTACAGTGGCAAAGTGGTTTTCAGCCCTTCTGAACTTTCACATTATCTCATTGACATTTTGAATTATTATAGAAGTAGAATAATGTATATAAGAAAATATATTTTATACTTCTTAATTTTTTTATCTTGTTTAATAAATGATTTTATCAAAAAAAGATATTCATTGAACTAACTAGTACATAAAATTTTAAAGTGTTACAATTATAAGTTTTTATTTCAAAATAATGCATTTGATTATGTTTTCTCAAAGAAAGCAAGGTCTTGAAATCGAATTAGATAATAACATCTCAGTCATGTAAGTTTCATTTTGTCTTAATCTCTTATCTCTTTATTTTAAATTAGTTTTATCGAATTAGTTTGATTATTATAACTTTAGACATTATTAAAGCACTTAAAATATAATATAAATTACGTATTTAATACGTGCAAAGCACGTGGCCAAACTAGTATGTATATACATATAAAGGTGTAAGAGAGCATAAATAGCTTGGATAATTAATTATATTATGTATGATTGTATTTTATATTTAAAAATGATATGAAAATACAAATATAATATGGGAAAAATAGACAAAATCGAGCAACCCGTTGCTTCTAACCATATGGGTATGGACAAAGGGATTAATGTTCATTTTAAAAGTGGGTCGGGTACAAACATACTATGTCACACCCCGCCCGGACGCGCCTAAACCGACGGAACACTCACAGGCGGGGCGCGAATGCATTGTAACAATAACCGAGTGCGCAGGTACACAATTGAGTACAAATCTGATTTCATTAACTTCAGAATATGCTTTTGTACAAAATATGATTGAGGGAACATCCTCCCAAAATCTTACTATAATTAACAAGGGTTACAAAATGTGGGCCCAAAAACCTCTACCCAGTTCACCCTAAACTCCTGTGAAAAATTGGATAACAACAGGGTGAGCTATTGCTTAGTGGATAAAATAGTTCGTGAATATGATAATTAATAAAGAAAACTTCATAATCAAATATCACATAAACACAACATAGCATCATAATCAGTACAACATGTATGTATGCATGACACCGTCTCGTAATGGTTCCATGATTGTACATCGCCCTGAGTTCATGTACAAATGTCTATCCCCAGGTAAACTCGAGTTCTCATTGTACGTCCCTCCCCAAGGTTGTCGCCTTAGATTCATGTACATATGTCCATCCTCAGAAAATCTCGGGTTTCTCATTGTAGGTCTTTCTCTAAGGAAATATCAAGAATAATGAGCATTGCTTCTAACTATTTTGTGGATCATGAACCACTTACGTCCCTAGGTGGTGCTTATGAATGATGCCAATGCATGAGCAGGTCCAGTCTTTACTAATATTAGACAGGATTTGGCAGCGTCTGGTGATTCTTATCAGGTCTGTATCACCACGTGTAAAGTTAAGGTGTTTAGTATCACTTGTACAAGCAGATAGCTTTCAAATAAGACCAACCAAATAAGTCTTCAGTTGAGAGGTGAGACACGAGGTCCACTTAAATACCAATCGTCTAGAGCAGCACGCTGCCTCCCGTTCACTATTTAAAGTTACTGAGGACAAGACTAAGTCTGGTTGAGTCAGATTGACCACTAATCCCACATAGTAACAGTGTGATACATGAACTCCAATATATACAGGCATAAGTATGACAAGTATGAATATTATACGCAATAATGCAATGTAAATGAATAGTAGACATAATGATAAATGAATGTAAACTTTAATAAAAGTCATAAGACTCGCAAACCTATGTTTCGTTCCCCACCTTCAGATAAAATCTCCTTCTCGAATTGTCGCTTTCTCCCGAGTAGAACCGCATTGCCCTGCGAAGAGAGTCTCAAAAAGAGAAGAGATAAATCACAAAGAGAGCAAGAGAGAAAGAAAGAAGATTGGTGTGAAAAATGAATTGGGGGGGGAGGGTTCCTTATATAGGAAAAAGAATGCCCGAAGGTTCGGACGGGCTGCCCGAAGTTCAATTTTTATTTTTTTTGTGTGCAACCCTCGGGTATTACACTCTACCCCCCTTAAAAGGATTTTGCCCTTGAAACTCAGTCTATGTAGGAATGAATGCTGCTTGGGATTCACCGCCGTCATCATCATTGATAAGATCTAGGTAGTGCTCGTAAGGCCCTTAAATAGCACTGTGGCTGGTGGAATCCTCAATATCATCAAACAATAGAGAGCAAATGGAGTCGCATTCGTCTGAAAAAGGTTTTGTGATTTGCCTAATAGATGGTGGTGTAGGGCTCTGCAAGTTGCAGCGCTTCAAGGAAGGTAAGTTGAGTGGTGGAATGTTTTTTTCGTGCAGTTGCCCGAATTCGGTCGCCTGACAATTTTGGTAAGAGATCTTGCCAGGATGAGGGCATTGGATTCTTTCCGGAAATATTGTTACGATAAAGCCATACGCGCTCTGACGATAAGGATCGCTGCCGCTGAGACGAGGGGGCTGGTGATGCAAAGAAGTTGTGGTTTGAATCAAAGTCTACAGGAGTCTCTACTGGTTGCCAAGCAGGGCATGGAGTGTATGACTTATTACTCCTGTCTGAGTTATTTTCAGACATCAGCATGGTTAATTAAATGAAACAATATATTAAGATATTGTAAACAAAGTTCCATAATTTCATTGATTAGTCAAAAGGTACAATGCATCACATCATCAACTACTACTAGAAAACAATTCAGGGTATTTTAGTTTAATTGTTTATGCTAGTTCTCATGTTGTTTCCACTATTCTGTGGTGATCTCAGAGCACCTTCACAAATGGTATGCTACGCCGCCTTAGTTCTTGAGTTTTTCTATCCAGAATCTGTATTGCTCTCTCCTAATACTTATTTCCTTCTTCAACTCGAACCTCGACCAGAGGGATGATATGCGAAGGATCAGGATGATACATTCGAAGCATGGATATGTGAAAAACATCATGAACCTTAGACATGGATGATGGAAGGGATAAACGATATGCTAGTTTGCCAATACGTTTAGTGATGCAAAATGGACGGATATACCGTGGAGAGAGCTTTCCTTTGATCCCAAAGCGTTTGACACCTCTTGTAGGCTAAACTTTTAGAAAAACCAAGTCCCCCTTGTCAAATTCTAGCGGTTGTGTCCGCTTGTCGGCATAGCTCTTCTGTCGACTTTGTGCTACATGAAGTCATTTTTTTACTAGTGTGATCTTCTCAGAAGTCTCTTGAGCTAGTTCAGGCCCCAACTACGGTTGATTTGCCATATTTAACTGGCATACCAGAGATCTGTAAGGGTGACCATAGAGAGCCTCATATGGTGCCTTGCCGATACTGGTTTGGTAGCTATTGTTGTATGCAAACTCAGCCAAATGTAAGTGTTTTTCCCATCCATCATGAAAGTCCAAAATGCAGCATCGCAACATATCTTCTAAAATCTGGATCAACCGTTCTGACTGCCCGTCAGTTTGTGGGTGAAAAGTTGTGCTCATAGTGATCATAGAGCCCATTCTACTTTGGAAGCTCTACCAAAATTTTGGTGTGAATCGAGGGTCTCGATCAGAGACGATCGTGAGTGGTATGCCATGGAGGTGTACGATCTCTTTTTTATACAACTCGACTAGCTTGGCGGAATTATCCGTGAACTTTATTGGTGAAAAGTGTGCAGACTTTGTAAGTCTGTCAATGATAACCCAAACTGCATCTTGCCCTTTATTATTCCGAGGAAAGGTCGTAACAAAATCCATTACGATGTTCTCCCACTTCCATTCTCCAATAGGTAAAGGCTGAAGAAGTCCAGAGGGAAGTCTGCATTTTGCTTTTACTTGTTGGCACACGAGACATCGAGCAACAAAGTCTGCAATAGCCTTCTTCATTCCAGAACACCAAAATTGTCGCTTGACATCCTTGTACGTCTTGTCTCCCCTAGGATGCATAGGAAACCTCGAACAATGCATTTCAGTGAGCACTTCTCTTCGAACTTGAGGATCGGTAGACAGAGACATTTTTTTTGTAGAAAACGGCCCTGCCATTGGAGACCGACCTGTGAGGAAGGTCTTGTCCGCTGAGTAGAAGTTTTCGTTTCTCCATTATCATAGGATCGTTAGCTTGAGCTGCTGAAATTTTTTGAATAAACTCAGAGTTGGATGATAATTGAGAGAGTCGTGATCCTCCTCCCTCCTCGATGAGCTGTAGGTTAAAATTCTCCATCTCTGTAGCCAACTTCCCCATCTCAAAATTAAGCATGCAAGCAACAACATAAGATTTTCTACTCAGGGCATCAACCACAATATTGGCCTTTCCCGGATGGCATTGGAGTTAAAAGTCATAATCTTTTAAAAATTCCAACCATCGTCTTTGACAGAGGTTTAGGTCTCTTTGAGTGTAGATGTATTTGAGACTCATGTGATTCGAGAAGACCTTCAACCGTTCACCGTATAGATAGTGACGCCATAACTTCAGTGCGAATACGACAACTACAAGTTCCAGGTCATGCATTGGGTAATTACCCTCATGAATCTTTACTTACCTAGAAGCATATGCAACAACCGAGCCTTCTTACATTAGTACTACACCTAAGCCTTGGAGAGAGGCGTCAGTGTATAATGAAAGCCCAACTCCATTTCTTGTAATGATTAGTACTGGTGTTATCGTGAGGCGTTTCTTCAATTCCTGAAATGACGATTCACAGGTGAGATTCCAGATGAATCACACATCTTTTTGAGTGAGCTTGGTCATAGGTTCAACAATATTTAAGAAGTCCTTGATGAATCGTCTATAGTAGCCAGCCAAACCAAGAAAACTCCAGATTTGAGTAACTATGGTAGGCTGCTTCCAGTTTAGAACTGCTTCAATCTTTGAAGGATCCACCTCAATGCCATTGTCTGAAACCACATGACCTAGGAAGCGAACTCTTTTCGCCCAAAATTCGCACTTACTCAACTTTGCATACAACTGATGGCTTTTTAAGGTCTGGTGGACAATCGTCAGATGTATCTTATGGTTTTCTTCAGTTGAAGAATAAATTAAGATATCATCTACAAAGACTTTCACGAATTGGTCTAAGTATAACCTGTAGATGCGGTTCATCAAATTCATGAATGCTGCAGGTGCATTTGTTAGACCGAACGACATAACCAAGAACTCGTAATGATCGTACCGAGTTCTGAAAGTCTTTTTACTAATGTCAGACTCTCTGATCTAGAGTTAATGATAATCGAATTGTAAATCAATCTTAGAGAAGTATTTGCCGTCTCTAAGTTGGTTGAACAAGTCATCGATCCTGGGTAATGGGTATTTGTTCTTGATGGTAGCATTATTCAACTTTCGATAGTCGATGCAAAGTCGTAACGAACCATCCTTTTTGCGAACAAGTAGAACTGGAACGCCCCAGGGTGATGAACTTTTCTTGATAAAGCCATTACTCTCCTAGTCCTTCAGTTGTTTTTTAAACTCGACCAGCTCAACATTGGACATTCTATATAGAGGAATTGAGATGGGTCCCGTTCCTGGTATGAGTTTGATCTCAAAATCGAATTCCCGAACAAGATGTAAACTTGGAAGATCGTTCAAAAAAATCGTTGGAAATTCAGATATAACCGGGACATCATGTACATCGAGAGGGTACAGTACTGGTGATTCATTGTCATCACCAAGGGGTAGAGCTCGGAGCTGTGCCTTGAGGAGTGCAATAGTCGAGTTGTGTATCAATTTCCTTGTTCCTTGAATCTTGAAAAACTCCCCAATAGGAAAGGTTAATTGAACTTGCTTCTTCAAACAATCGATCTTAGAATTCAGTGGTGTGAGCTAATCCATGCTGAGGATGATGTCGAAATCTTGAATGTCCATCACAAAAAGGTTTGACATTCAAAGTTTACATCGAGAACACTTCAATTTCACATTAGTACCAAATCCTAATGGTGATGAGACATAGATTGTGATGTCTGTGGGTTCAGGATGCAACCCTAAATGCCTTACCAATGTAGAAGATATAAACTAGTGCGTAGCACCCGAATCAAACAAAACATGCACCATTGTATTGAACAAGGGAAATGTACCTTCAACTAGCAAATGCTCTGCCATGTTGTCGTTGCCCCTGGTTCTGCTAGTTCTGCCTGGGTTGGGCGTTAGCAGCAGGTGAGGCTTCTTGGACTGGAACTACGGGAACAGGCTGGTGCGATTGTTGAGGGTGGGGACATACATTTCTTACATAGCCCTACTGGCCACAGTTGAAGCACGTCAGCCTCTGCTGCGGAGGTGCCTGCTGATGGTTTTACTGGCCATGCTGATTGTGGTGTTGTCGACCACCACCCCTGCCATTGCCATTATGGCGGCCACCCCTGCCGTTACGGCCACCTCGGTCATGATTGCGAAAACCCTGATGGCTAGACGCTTCAGCTGCAGGTGCCGCTGCCTCATGCTTTTGTACCAGTGTTGGGATGGCTGAGTTTTGATTAAAGTAGGGCTTTTTTTGTTGTCCTGTTGGGAAAACGTTGCAGGCTATTTTCCCCTGTTCATTTTTTGTTCCTGCTTAGTTTTCTCCTACTCAAAACTCATGGCCTTCTCGACAAGCTCCCTTTAATTCTTGAGATCCAAGATCGACAGGGCTTGTCAGATGTCTGGACGAAGGCTATTATAGAATTTCTCGGCCTTATCTTGTTCCGTTGAGATGGTGGAGAGAGAGTGGACCGATAATTTCTTGAATCTGACAGCATACTCGCGAACTGTCATGTTGCCTGAGTACAACCTGTCGAACTCCTGGCGCTTTTACCTCTTCACAGCACCAGGGAAATACTCGTCAATGAACAGTGACTCAAATTCTTTCCAAGTCATGTCTATGGTATTGACCCTTGGGTCTTCTTTCATCGTTATCGACCATGTATTAGCCCCACCAACAAGTTGGTAGGAAGCTAGTAGAATGTTTCGAGCCTCTTCTTCGACTCATCAAGCCATTTCTGCGTCTCCAACCCAGATCGGACAGGTTCCTGCACAATGACCACCTGGTTGGCCGCGGTCTCACGGACGACCATTTGAACAGTCATATTCGTCGCCTTGATGAATCCGGCGAAGAAGTGTTCAATGCCTGAGGGCATGACAAAGGGTGTGGGTTGAGGTGGCACTGCCTGGCCAGAAGTAGTGGCAGTGTCGGGTGTGGCTTGCTCTGCTCTTAGAGGCGGCGGCTCCTGATTTTGAATCACAAGAGGTGCCTCTTCTGCTGGACAGACTGTGCACGACCTTCCTCTCTTTCTAGTTTGCATTTTCTCACTGGCAAGGAGAAAATAAAACCATGTTTTAGGAACTGTAGCCAAGTATAGTGTTATGATATTCTCAGCAAAAGGTTCGAGAGTTCTGCAATATAAAACCACCTATTTTTCTAGGTATGGTGTAAGGTTTTTTTGTTGAGGAATCAAAGAATCTTATGTACCTCGTATGTTTGGCCATGGTGTAAAACAAGGTTAGAGTGTTTATATAATAACTATAAAACTTTGCAAGTATTTCAAATATTTTGGTTCATGTTTTTGTGAACCTACATATATTTTTGAAAATTCATACGAGTCATAAAGGTTCTAAGATTTGCCTCGGTAAATATCTTAATCTAACGTTCTATCGCATTCTTATGTGTTCAAACTTTTTCACTTAGTATTTCCGACTATTATCCAAGTTTGTGTGTCCCATACCACATGAATTTAATAATAAAGGGTTCAACCAAGTTAAGACATATGAACACGGTCTCTACAAAACATTGACGGGAGAGGAGTTCACTAATAGTATCGTCTAAGTTTACTCGTCCCATACCATGTAAACTTAGTGATAATGTTAGTAATTCAACTTTCCTTAGATGTTTCTTTTCACACATGGTCGTGGGTTTTCTTACATCCACGTTTTATTTAGTATCTTTCAATTTTGTTGTGTCCCATACCACTCCAAAGTTAGTGATACAAAGGAAAAAAATGGTTGTAAGTCAGCCCACCAAACATAGTTTTAAACAAAACATTTCATTCATAAAAAGAAAATAGTTACAATTCTAATTTTCCCGCCTACTACTCCTCCTCCTAGACCTTTTGCTAGCTACATAATGACTACCAGAAGAACGTTGAGAAGTTGTTCCCTGTTCTTCTATGTTTTGCACACGCATTATCAAAACATTGTGGTTCTTCTGCATCCGAGTAAGACTAGATACTATCACATTTAATTGGTCAAATGGGTTATCCTGTTGTCTCATAAATGGTTGGTTGGCCGGTTATCCCATCGATGGATGGTAGGTTGACTGTCCCATTGGTGGAGGGTAAGCTGTAGGCATTGGTGGAAAGTATTGGCCATATGGTTGACTCATAGGTGGAGGGTAGTTGGTTTGATTATATGAAGACTCCTTAATTGGGACCTCTTGGACGGTTGGATATGCCTGAGTCGGACAAGTTTGAAAGTGAACTTATCGAAATATCCTGTCTTCCAAAGTTTGGTGCCGTCCAATTCTGTTGTTGTTGGTTCACAGGAAATTGTGTATTCGGCTAGTAAGGTACCTCAGGAGTTGAAAACCCTTGAGATGTCGTATTTCCATAGTTTGGGAGGTTCCAGGAAGGGGGATTTACAGGAACTTCGCGTCCACCCTGATTTGTTTGCGGTTGACCAAGGTTGCCAAAGAGATCCTCCTCGGAGAATAGATGATCAGGCTTACCATTATTCGGGGCATGGTTTGTTGTAGTGTTCTGATTTGGTTCATTAGTTGGTGCTTCCCTAATAGGAATCTTGCGCCGACTTTTTCGTTGATAACCTCCATTGTTATCTCTAGTCCTTTTGTTATTTTCCTCTGAAGTCGCGCCAAATATTTCTACTTCAGTCACCCCTCCCTTTGAGACGAAAGTCTTGGAGATGGAGGATACTGTAATAACTTTAGTGATCTATGTCGAAGATTCATCAAAGGAATTGATGTTTGCCTCAAATAACATCCTCATTATCAAAACTCCATAGCCGAGGAGCTCCTTCTTTGTAGGGTTTTGAATCACCCGTAACTTTTGTTGGATTATAATGTGAGGTAGAGAGACATAAATTTCCTTTTCTAAGCAGTATAGCGCAAGAAGTTGAGCTCTTGTCATGGATCTTCTAGTCATCATTTTCGGCAAGAGGTCGCCGACTACAACCTTCCCAAGACCGGCAAGGGGTGGTTTAAGGAGATTATTTGGGAGGTGGGTGTACGTCATTTGGGTGTACGCCTTCTGGGTGAGGAAATTGAACAACTCTTGTTTGGATTCTGCGATCTTTGGAACCGTTTGGGGTTCGTGTGGATCAAAGATCTTGTCTCCTATTGGGATTTCCATAAGTTGGGAAATAGTTTCGACGCTGATGAAAATCTTTGCTCCTTTGATCATTGTCTCCAAGACAGGGTTGATCCCATCTTCTTGAAGTCCCACACTATTCATGGATTCACCAAGTTGAAGGAGACGTAACCCTCAACTTTTGTTATATTCAGCCACCCCAGCTTTGAGAGTTTGTCGTGAAGGATAGGACGGAGACGAAGATCATACTCCTCATAGTTATAACCTCCCATTTTGAAAGTTCCGTAAGTCTGGGGGGAATTGGTTCCCGACTGCTGGAAGTTGTTCCTTCACTTGAGGCCATTATCTTGCTAAGAGGAAGATAAAACTTGTAAAATACATAAAATATATTCCTAACATTTTTATGATTTTTGCCTTGTTTGCTGGACAATATTTTATATTTTCCTCTTGATGTTTATGCCATCATTGAATTCAAAATTTTCATTAGCAACAAGTTATATACACATCTCGTATATACATACATACATATATATATATATATATATATATATATATTATAAATCTTAACTATATATATATATATATATATGTAAATCTTAACTATATAAAAACTATATAGTTATATATATATATATATATATATATATATATATTATAAATCTTAACTATATATATATATATATATGTAAATCTTAACTATATAAAAACTATATAGTTATCTAGATGTATATACATTTAATATAAATCTTAACTATATATAATTCATATATATAGTTCTAAAGATATATATATATATATATATCTAATATATTTTTCTTCTCCTAATTGGTGGACTTGAGCGGGCCATGGACCTTTCTCTATGATACCATTAAATGTCACACCCTGCCCGGACGCCCCTAAATTGGCGGAACACTCATAGGCAAGGCGCGAATGCATTATAAAAAGAACCGAGTACGTAGGTACACAATTAAGTACAAATATGATTTCATTAACGTCAGAATATGTTTTTGTACAAAATATGATTGAGGGAACATTTCAAAATCTCCCTACAATTAATAAGGGTTAAGAAATATGGGTCCAAAAACCTCCACCCAGTCCACCCTAAACTCATGTGAAAAATTAGATAACAACGGGGTGAGCTATTGCCGAGTGGGTAGAATAGTTTGTGAATATAAAAATTAATAAAGGAAACTTCATAATCAAATATCACATAAACACAACATAACATCATAATCAGTACAACATGTATGTAAGCATGACACCGTCTCGTAATAGTTCCATGATTGTATGGTCCCCTGAGTTCACGTACAAATGTCCGTCCCCAGGTAAACCCGGGTTCTCATTGTACGTCCCTCCCCAAGGTCGTCACCTTAGATTTACGTACAGATGTCCATCTCTAGGAAATCCCGGGTTCTCATTGTACGTCCCTCTCTAAGGAAATATCAAGAATAGTAAGCATTGCTTCTAACTATTTTGTGGATCATGAACCACTTACGTCCCTAGGTGGTGCTTATGTATGATGCCAATGCATGAGCAAGTCCGGTTTTTACTAACATTAGACAAGATTTGGCAGCGTCTGGTGATTCTTATTAGGTCAGTATCACCAAGTGTAAAGTTAAGATGTTCAGTATCACTTGGACAAGCTGATAGCTTTTAAATAAGACAAACCAAATCAATCTTCAGTTCAGAGGTGAGAAATGAGGTCCACTTAAATACCAATCGTATAGAGCAACACGCTGCCTCCCATTCATTATTTAAAGTTATTGAGGACAAAACTACGTTTGGTTGAGCCAGATTGACTACTAATCCGGTATAGTAATAATGTAATACATGAACTCCAAATTTACAAGCATAAGTATGACAGGTATAAACATTATACGCAATAATGCAGTGTAAATGAATAGTAAACATAATGACAAATGAATGTAAACTTTAATAAAAGTCATAAGACACGCAAACCTATGTTTCGTTCCCCACCTTCAGATAGAATCTCCTTCTCGAACTGGCGCATTCTCCCGAGCAGAACTGCGTTGCACCGCGAAGAGAGTTTAAAAAAGAGAGAAAAGAGAAATCACAAAAAGTGCAAGAAGAGAGAGAGAGAGAGAGAGAGAGAGAGAGAGAGAGAGAGAGAGAGAGAGAGAGAGAGAGAAGGTTGGTGTGAAAAATGAATTGGGGGGGAGGGGGTTCCTTATATAGGGAAAGGAACGCCCGCCTGTTTGGGCACCCTGCCTGGCAGTCTGGGCATTGCCCGAAGTTCAATTTTCATTTATTTTTGCAACCCTGGGGTATTACACACTATGTATTTCTAAGTTTAAGGGGTTGTTCATACCCATTTTTGATCGTACCATCAGTTTTGCCACCCCTTATTTGTACTAACTTCGAAGTATTTCTGGAAATGGATAAGAAGTGTTCCAATGAAGCCTAGACATATTCCATTGAAGTTTGAATTTGATGATAAATGAGTAAAAGATGCTTGTAGTATGTGATTTTTTGCAAGCACACGGTGTCAAGTTATATTATACTGATGAATAATGGGTTATCGTCTTCATTGATCGGTTAACTCTCACTAATTACTGTAATTACTAGCCCTAACTTTATCTAGATAATCAAAATTAAGAACAAATTAAAACAAAAACAATGCAATAAAAACTAAAAAATAACAAGTAATCAAAATTAAGAGAAAATCAATGGAGAAAAATTCTAGAGGTTCAACTTCATCTAACTTTCAACTATATCTTTTATATATACTTATTATTAATTTATTCTCCTAGTTTATAAGTTAAAAATCCTCAAATCTCTAACTTTCTTTCTCTGAGTACTAGAACATATTCAAATGATTTGATTTTGACTTCTCGATAAAAACCAAAACCACACATGCTCTTTACGTTTTATGATTTTTTCCTCAAAACTTCAAAGAATATTATAAAATCTCTCGATTTTACGATATTTCTAGGTTATATTTTCTCCAATCCAATCTTAAGTTCCCTCTCTCTCGTGCCGAACCCAAGATCTAAAATCAATCAATCTATGACCAGTAGATAAAAAACATTAAGAACTGGAAAATATAAATAAACTATGAAAATCTATTAATAATAATCAAAAATAAATCTAAAACATAATATCTAGTTAGGATCCATCTATCTTCTAGACAAACAACTTAGTTCATCATTGAAATAAAAGAAGACATAATAAGATTGATGAACATTGTGAAAATAAATAAGAAGAAACTAGAAAATCACTCGCGAGATGTGTAGATTCGCTCTTTTGTCTCCAACGTCGCGATTTTCTTATCCTTTGATCTATTTTTCTTTAACTTGTTCTTTTCTCTGTTATGCCTCAAAACCCTCTCTTAATGTTATATTTATAAGTAGGAGAAGGTAGAAGAAACCCTATGCAATTCAGATTTTAGATGAGAAAGTTACGGCCAAAATTCTAAAATGTGTACGAATTGGAATTACGCGGGCATCGCAACACCACTATTGGGCGCCGCAACGTCTAGAACGTTGGGTGTGCATTTTTTTCTTTATTTTTATGTCGTTTTCTCGCCTTTTTGCACATGGTTTTGGATTGTTTCTTCTCATATTTTTTTGGGCACTTGTTCATCACTTTAATATCACTTCAAAACCATCTTAAAACTTACAAAATTAATCATGAATTAAGTGTTAGACTCATTAAAACATTTACCTAAAGTTACATATTTTTATGCAAACCGAAATAAAACTAAACCGAAACTATAGCATAAAATATACTTAAACTAGAACATAAAATGACATAAAATATATTTTGAAGACATCTAAAAAGCTACTTATCACTTGTACTACTATAGACAAGCGTTGGTAAAATAACAATCTCATATGAGCAACTATGAAAGGATGGATACCAACAAGTATTGTATCATTGACATACTGGAATGTGTTAAAAAATACAATAACAATTCGATGTGCCAAGCAAGCAACCAAAACTAATTAGCTTATTAGGCTAGCTACATTCCTAGTTTAACTTAGATAGGAGATGCCCTCAAAAGTATTAGCATCTATAACATTCATCAATGTTACTAAATTATTCTACATCTTGTACTTAATTAGTATGCATGGAGAAATAACAACGTTTGTTTATATTGTTCTAAGTTTATAAATACCAAAAAAATGGAAAAAATCTCCAAAGTTAATGTAAAAGTGAGTAAAAATTAGTTTTGATAATAACGTGGTAGTGAGCCATTAAAATGAAGTAGTTGACTGCGTAATAATATTAGAAGGTGGAAAATGAGAGAGCCAACTAACCGATTAAATAGCTTTCACATCATAATGAATCACACATCATTAATGAAACTATTCACCCTATGTGATGATGGAATTTTCTACATTACTTGTGATAGACAACTTAATATAGTAAATAAAGTGAATAAGTATCATCTTCCTCAAATTTATGATTTATGTGATTAATAGATGGAAATTAGGTTTTATTTATTTATCTAAAATAGATTTAATAACAAATTGTTAGTCTAGGTGGTATGCTCTGATACCACTTGGTAAATCATTAATGTATGAATTTAAGAAAGGGATGAATTGGGTTCTTTGGCAAATTTTGTTAAATGTGTGTTTTTGTTCAATTCTAAATCTCTTTTTATTACATATAAATAAAATAGAACAATAGTGTGCAGAATATAATGTAAAGCAAGTAAATAATAGTACACAAGAAAATTTTATATGGTTTCACAAAACAAATTCCTATGTACATGCCTAGAGATATCCTTTGTAAGATTCTATTATTTGATTCACATTGAGGGTATGAATAAAGTTGATCCAATGTTTGTTTTACCAAGCTCAAGACTAACCTTTAGAACTATTTCTTTTACTAGCTGAGAATGAAACAATGAATACTTTTTACATGGAAGAAAGAGCAAAAGACTACTACTTCAAGGAAAATGAATGTGAACGTATGACTCTTTTGATTCCACACTTGGAATCACAATTAATTTCTAATTACTCGAC
The DNA here is from genome assembly GCA_035771175.1 of Paratinospora sagittata. Taxonomy (NCBI): domain Eukaryota; kingdom Viridiplantae; phylum Streptophyta; class Magnoliopsida; order Ranunculales; family Menispermaceae; genus Paratinospora; species Paratinospora sagittata. Next base: position 20,528 of record JAYMFD010001805.1, on the reverse strand, counting down.
AAGTTTATTCCAACTAGGAATTACACTTTGACTATGTGTAACTTTGTTCTAGTTTAATGGAATAATAACTTTAAGTAAAGATTCAAACCACAAAGTCACAAACACAATAATGTATAATAATACAATTAATACAACAATTTAATGAAAGAGAACGTTCTTATAATCAGTGGTTTGTTGACCCTTTACTTCGCGCAAAGGCCTTTGAGTGAAAAAAAAATGCTTCAAAACTTTGACACATAAAAAAATCATACATTAGAGTTTTTTTATGCAAAGGAACTCACTAAATATCTCTCACATTTTTTAGAATGAATAAAGTTTTGTATATATAAAAAATAATTCAAATTTCAAATGACGAACAAGAATCAGACCTATTATTGAAAAAGTAAAAGCTTGTATGAATATGATGGTCAAACATGTTTAGTCTTTTCTCATGATCATAGTGAGTTTCTACAAATTCTTCCTCACTTAATATCTCGAACACATAGTTGACTATTCAACTCTGATCGCATGAGTCATTGCTTTCAGTTTTTTTTTTGATAGCTCACAAAAGATACGTTGACCGTATCCAATCAACCCAGGGACTTTGTATAGATTAATGGACTGTTTTCTAATAAATTTGGATACGATTTTCTAATTTATTGGAAAAGTGTCGAGAGCAAGATGAACTTTAAGCTTCATAAATGCTCTCAAGCCGATCAATTATCTTTATGGGATAGTCAACTCTATGTACACACAATATGTCGTTTACTTAATGATATAGTCGATTATTGTAAACTCCTAAAATTTTGACAAAAAATAAGTTTTGAAAGATTTGACTTAAAATTCTTTCAAAAACTCTAATACAACTTTCATTTTAAAACACTGGAAAACATGTCAAAACATCTTTGTACAATCACATTGCTTATTGCTTCTAGTTTTCTAGATAGCTCCTGAGAGATATGCTCACTCCAAATATTAGTATCCAATCAACAAAAAGACTTTATACAATCTGTTGGACTGTCTTCTTGTCAATTGGGATATGATCTTCTAGTTTATTGGAAAAGGTGTTTATAGAAAGATGAACTTTAAACTTCATGTAATGCTCTCAAGCCAGTCCATTATCTGTATGGGATAGCTAGCTCTGTGTCTCATAGTTTGTTGTCCTATATAGTTGATTGTTGTAGGCTTTTAAAAGTTTTGAAAAAATTGTTTTGAAATTCTAATACAACTTTTCATTTTAAAACACTTGAAAACATGTCAAAACATCTTTAAAACATGGTTTAAAAATACTTTAATCAATATTGAAGGAAGTTAAAAAAAATGTCTAGCATGCATTTTTTTAGTTAAACAAAATATAAACGATGACTTTAAAACTTATGCAATATGAAATGGCTTGAGATTTATTGACATATATGAGTGCATTAAATCAATGAATACAACATGACTTTGAAAAAGCATGTAACAATAAATATTTTGATTTCAAAAACATGAAGGAATATGTTTTCAAAATAAAAATAAAAATTGAGCAATAGAAATAAAAAAAAAGGAATTGTAAACTAAGACTCACAAATGATGATTAATAGCATCTTGTTTTTGCGTTTTGAGTTTTCGTCATCAACTTTCAGGTCACTAATTTTTCAAAAGGCTAAGTAACCTTGATTTGGTGTTAAAGTCCTTGAATAACTTTTTCGTACTTATACTTCTATTGTTTCATCTTGTATTGTGTGATGTTATTTCTATTGTACATGATCTTGGTGCTGAATATACGAGGTAAATAACATTATCCTAGAATAACTTTATTTGTTACCATTAAAAACACATATGTAAAAGTTTGGTAGAAACCTACTTTTGGCAATGCAAATTACATCAATTGAGAATTAAAGACGATGATGTATCTAAGACTACTTTTATTATTAAATACGGACATTATGAGTTTCAAATAGCGTCTTTTGGGTTTGGCTAATATACATGCTATGTTTATGGACTTACATTAGGTATTTAGACCATATCTAAATCAATTTATTATTGTACTTATTGATGATTTTATGATATATTAAAAAACTCAAAAGGAACACAAGAAGCACTTCTGACTTTAATTACAAACATTAAAAGATGGTTGTATTCATTTGGCATAGATGGTTGTTGTATAATTCTTAATTGATATGAAATTTATTTATTGAGCATAGTTGAATCACTCATTTTTCACTGATTTTCACTTCCTCTAATAATTGATTATTTTTCTACCTAAATTATCTTTCATTCACATTCATTTGACATTTGACGTTGGACGTCTTATCTATTCTTTGGTATTTTATAAATTTAACACACATTCTAAGTACATAATACATGCATCAAACATGCATATATATATATATATATATATATATATATATATACACATTTGTATATAAATAGTAATTAAGCAAAAAATTTGAAAATTCAAAAAAAGAGGGATAGCACACAATATTCCTTATTTAAAGAATTTTCTCCTTGAAATTAAAAGAAAACATACCCTAAGTTAAAACAAATATTAAAAGTGTCCCTTAATGTAGTCCTTGTGCTCCTAAGTTTGTTGGTATAATGTTTTTCACCCTTTTATGTTTTGATGATTACAAACAATATTTCAATCATTACTAATCACTTTGAATAAGTTGTTTTAGTGCTAACATGATTAATCTTTTGAAGTCATCCATAAAGTCAAAGTCGAAGCTTGAAGTAGATCATAACATGAAGAACAAATTGTAAAATTTTATGTATTTGCTTAGATCCATTTAGAGCTATAGATTATATTTCAATTGTGTCAGCCAAAGTCCTTCATGTGTTTTGAAAAATGTTTTCAAATCATTATTGATTTTGAAAGTCAACCGTGTTTCACAAAAGTCAAATTATTGCATAATGATCAAAATGTTTTCATCTTGTACTTTAAACTTCAAAGTATTTCAATTTAATCAATCTTAAATGTGTTTAAAATTGATTTATCAAGAAAACAAGTTTTGAACATACAATTTTCAAGAAAATACAAGTTTCTGTTAATTGGACAGGCGTAAACGTGTTTCCCCTTCGAAAATGCATTTCCACACGTCCTAAATGAATTTTCACTAAAAAGGGACAGAAACGCGTTTCCACTTGTTGGAATGCGTTTCCAACTTTTTTGTCCAAAGAGAGTTTTTGCTTCAAAAACAAAAATGTGTTTTCGTGAAAATTGGCATAATGCTTGATTTTTGGTGTTTTTGAAGAGACAAGTTTCCATTTTATGGAAATGAGTTTCTTGCATTTTCAAGATATTTTTCTATAAATACATGCCTTAGCTCAATCTGAGCAACTTTTGCAAAAATTGAAACTTATGCACATCATTTTGTTCTCCAAATCTTTGCAAAGAATACAAGTTTCCTAAAGCTTTTGAAGTTCATTTCGAGAAGAAATCATTCAAGTTTACTGGTGATTTCATCAAGCTTTCATGTGGTGTTTCTAAGTTCTTAATCACTTTGAAGAAATCTCTGGTGCTATCAGTCTTCATCTTTGAGTAGACGTACTACAAGAGATTCAAGTGATCGAAAGGGTTTTTGATTTTAAGCTTCAACTTCATCATTTGCAAATCAAAATCCGAAGAGAACCTTCTATTTCATCAGTTTGCACTTCATCATTACATTTTTTGGCTGATTTACTCTTGGAAGGTATTCGTTTCAATTTGTACACTATTTGAGAGTTGTTTGGTAAGAATACTCTCCTTATCATTGTAATCATTTGATTTATTTTGGATTGGCTGGTTAGTCAATCGAGGAAGTTTTCCTAATCGAAAATTGGTGTTTGAAACGGTTTGATCCACACCCCTAAGTTAGATCAAGGTTAGTGAATTTTAGAAAATCTTGATCGGAGATGTCAAGTAGTGGAGGTAGGTATTGAGGAAGCTGAACCACCATAGTTCGTTGTGTCTATCATTTACTTTCCTTGCACTTTACTTTGTGTTTGTCTTTGCCATAATCGATGTTTAAGGTTTTTCGAAAATCTGCTAAGTCTAATTCAGCCTCCCTCTTGGACTATAATCTGGGCAAACAAAGTTTGCTCTCTATTATCATGAAATTGTTGTTTGACCTTGTGATGCAATCCAACAAGATTTGGAATATTTCCATAAGTTAGAACATCCCTAGAAGGAGAGGATTTAATGAAAAAGAACGTAGGCAAAATTTTGCTAAAAGATTGTGCGTGAGATTTTGCGAAATTTTAACAAAACAATACATGTTTCTGAAGAAAAACAGCGTGCCGATGTCACACCCTGCTTGGACGTGCCTAAACCGGTGGAACACTCACACGCGAGGCGCGGATGCATTATAACAATAACCAAGTGCGCATGAACACAATTGAGTACAAATCTTATTATAATAATTTCAAAATGTATTTTTGTACAAAATATTATTAAGGAACATCCTCCCAAAATCTCCCTTTAATTAACAAGGGTTACAAAATGTGGGCCCAAAAACCTCCACTCAGTCCACCCTAAATTCCTGAGAAAAATTGGATAACAACTGGGTGAGCTATTGGCCAGTGGATAAAATAGTTCGTGAATATAACAATTAATAAAGGAAATTTCATAATCAAATATTACATAAACACAACAAGCATCATAAACAGTACAACATGTATGTATGGATGACACCGTCTCGTAATGGTTCCATGATTGTATGACCCCCTGAGTTCACGTACAGATGTCCATCCCCAGATAAGCTCGGGTTCTCATTGTACGTCCCTCCCCAAGGTCGTCGCCCTGGATTCACATACATATGTCCATCCTAGGAAATCCCAGGTTCTCATTGTACGTCGTTCTCCAGGGAAAATATCAAGAATTGTGAGCATTGTGTTTAACTATTTTGCGGATCATGAACCACTTACGTACCTAGGTGGTGCTTATGTATGATACCAATGTATGAGCGGGTCCTATCTTTACTAACATTAGATAGGATTTGGCAGTGTCTGGTGATTCTTATCAGGTCAGTATCACCACGTGTAAAGTTAGGATGTTCAATACCACTTGTACAAGTTGATAGCTTTCAATATAAGACCAACCAGATCAATCTCCAGTTGAGAGGTGGGACACGAGGTCCAGTTAAATACCAATCGTCTAGAGCAGCACGTTGCCTTCCGTTCATTATTTAAAGTTATTGAGGGCAAGACTAAGTCTGATTAAGTCAGATTGACCACTAATCCGACATAGTAACAATGTAATACATGAACTCCAAATATACAAGCATAAGTATGACACGTATGAACATTACATGCAATAATGTAGTGTAAGTAAATAGTAGACGTAGTGATAAATGAATGTAAACTTTAATAAAATTTATAAGACACGCAAACTTATGTTTCGTTCCCCACCTTCAGATAATCCTTCCTTCTAGCACAGGCGCCTTTCCCCGGGCAGAACCGCGTTGCACCGTCAAAGTGTTTCGAAAAGAGAGTCTTAAAAGAGAAGACAAAAAAAACTCAAAGAGAGTGTAGAGCCAACAAGGAGCAACAGAGAAGAGAGAATTTTGTGTGAGAAAAGCCAAAGGAGGGGGGCTTTTTATAGCCAAAAAGGTGCCTGAACCTTCGAGCGGGCTGCTCGACCATCCGGGCAGGGCCTGAAACTCAAAAATAGGTTTTTTTGTGTGCAAACCTAGGGTATTACACTTTACCCCCCTTAAAAGGATTTCACCCTCAAAATTCAGTCCTTGTAGTGATTATTGCTGTCTGCGTGAGATTCACCACCGTCGTCATTACTCGAAAGATCAAGGTAGTGCCTTTAAGGCCCTTGAATAGCACTGTGGCCGGTGGAATCCTCTATATCATCAAACAATGAATAGCAAAAGGAGTCGGATTCGTCCTTAGAAGGTTACGACATTTGCCTTAGAGATGGTGGCATAGGGATCTGCAAATTACAACATTTCAGTGGAGGTAGGTTGAGCGGCGGAATGCTCTTTCGTGCTGTTGCTCGAATTCGGCCCCCTGGCAATTTTGGTAGGAGTTCTTGCCAGGATGAGAGCACAGGATTGTTTCTGGCAAAATTGTTACAAAAAGTCCATGCTCGCTTTCGCGATAAGGATCGCTGTCTGTGGGGCGATGGAGTTGGTGATGGAAATTAGTTGTGGCTTGACTCAGATCCTGAAGGAGTTGCCACAGGTTGCCAAAGAGGCCATTTCGTCTGTGAATCATTACCTCTATCGGTATTATTTTCAGACATTTGCATAGTTATTTAAATGAAAGAATATATTAAGATATTGTAAACAAAGTTCCATCACATCATCAATTATTACTAGAAAACAATTCAGGGTATTTTTGTTTAATTGTTGTCTCTAGTTCCCATGTTGCTTCCTCTACTCCGTGGTGATCCCAGAGCACTTTCACAAGTGGTATGCTACTTCGCCTTAGTTCTTTAGTTTTTCTATCCAGAATCTGTATTGCTCTCTCTTGATACTTGTTTTCTTCCTCAACCCGAACCTCGATTAGAGGGATGATATGCGAAGGATCAGGACAATACTTTCGGAGCATGGATACGTGAAAAACGCCATGAACCTTAGACAGGGATGATGGAAGGGATAGATGATAGGCTAGTTTGCTAATACATTCAATGATCTAAAATGGACCGATATACCGTGGGGAGAGGTTTCCTTTGATCCCAAAGCATTTGACACCTCTTGTAGGCTGAACTTTTAGAAAAATCAAGTCCCCCTTATCAAATTCTAGAGGCTGTCTCCGCTTGTCAGCATAGCTCTTCTGTCGACTTTGTGCTACACGAAGTTGTTCCTTTACTAGTGTGATCTTCTCAGAAGTCTTTCGAACTAGTTCAAGCCCCAACTGCGGTCGATCTGCCATATCTAACCAACATACCGGAGATCTGCAAGGGCGACCATAGAGAGCCTCGTATGGTGCCATGCCGATATTGGTTTGGTAGCTGTTGTTGTATGCAAACTTAGCTAATTGAAAGTGCTTCGCCCATCCGTCATGAAAGTCTAAAATGCAGCAACGTAACATGTCCTCCAAGATCTGGATAAGACGCTGACTGCCCGTCAGTTTGAGGGTGAAAGGCTGTGCTCATGGTGATCCTGGAGCCCATTCTACTCTGGAAACTCTACCAAAATTTTGATGTGAATCGAGGGTCTTGATTAGAGACGATCTTGAGTGGCATGCCATGGAGGAGAACGATCGCGGGGTTATCTGTGAACTTTATTGGCAAAAAGTGTGTAGACTTTGTAAGTCTGTCAATGATAACCCAGATTGCATCTTGCTTTTTGTTATTTCGAGGCAAGGCTGTAACAAAATCCATTGCAATGTTCCCCCACTTCCATTCTCCAATAGGTAAAGGCTGGAGAAGTCCAGAGGGAAGTCTGCGTTCTGCCTTTACTCGCTGGCAAATGAGACATCGAGAATCGAAGTTTGTAATAGCCTTCTTCATTTCAAAAAATCAGAATTGTCGCTTGACATCCTTGTACATCTTGTCTCCCCCAGGATGGATAACAAACCTCGAACAGTGCATTTCGGTTAGCACTGTGGATCGTTCGGAAGACAGAATCATTTTTGTAAAAACCATCCCCGTCATCAGAGACCGACAAGTGAGGAAGGTCTTGTCCGTCGAGTAGAAGTTCTCATTTATCCATTAACATAGGGTCGTTGGCTTGAGCTGCTGAATTCTTTCTAATAAGCTCAGAGTTAGCTGATAATTGAGAGAGTCGTTATCTTCCTCCCTCTTCGATGAGCCACAGGTTATAATTCTCTAATTCTATAGCCAACTTCCCCAACTCGATGTTAAGAGTGCAAACAACAACATAAGCTTTTGTACTCAAGGCATCAGCCACAACATTGGCCTTACTTGGATGGTATTGGAATTAAAAGTCCTAATCTTTCAAGAATTCCAACCATCGCCTTTGGAGGAGGTTTAGGTCTCTCTGAGTGTAGATGTACTTGAGACTCATGTGTTCCGAGAAGACCTCAAACCGTTCACTGTATAGGTAGTGACGCCATAACTTCACTGCAAATACGACAATTGCAAGTTTCAAGTCATGTGTTGGGTAATTAACCTTATGGATCTTCAGTTGCCTCGAAGCACATGCAACTACTTAGCCTTCTTGCATTAGTATTACACTTAAGCCTTGGAGAGATGCATCGGTGTATAGTGAAAGCCCAACTCCATTTCCTCAAGTGATTAGTACCAGTGCTGTCGTGAGGCGTTTTCTTCAATTTCTGAAATGATGATTCATAGGCAGGATTTCATATGAATTGCACATCTTTCCGAGTGAGCTTGGTCATAGGTTTAACAATCTTTGAGAAATCCTTGATGAAGCGTCTGTAGTAGCCAGCCAAACCAAGAAAACTTCGTATTTGAGTAACTGTGTTGGGCTGCTTCCAGTTTAAAACTGCTTCAACATCTGAAGGATCCACCTCAATGCCATTGCCTAAAACCACATGACCTAGGAATTGAACTCGCTTTGCCCGAAATTCGCACTTACTCAACTTTGCATACAACTGGTGGCTTCTCAAGGTCTAGAGGACAATCCTTAGATGTATCTTATGGTCTTCCTCGGTTGAGGAATATATCAAGATATCATCCACAAAGACCACCACAAATCTGTCTAAGTATAACCTGAAGATGCGGTTTATCAAATCCATGAACGTTGCAGGTGCATTTATTAGACCGAACGGCATAACCAAGGACTCGTAATGACCGTACTGAGTTCTAAAATCCGTTTTATTAATTTTTGACTCTCTGATCTAGAGTTGATGGTAATCGAATCATAAATCAATCTTAGAGAAGTACTTGGCATCACTAAGTTGGTCGAACAAGTCATTGATCCTGAGTTATGGGTTTCTGTTCTTTGTGGTGGCATTATTCAACTTGCGATAATCGATGCAAAGTCGGAACGAACCATCCTTTTTGCGAACAAACAGAACTGGAGCACCCCAGGGTGATGAACTTTTCCTGATGAAGCTATTACTCTCCAACTCTTTCAGTTGTTTGTCCAACTTGACCAACTCGACATTGGACATTCTGTATGGAGGAATTAAGATGGGTCTAGTCTCGGGTAGGTGGTTGATCTCAAAATCAAATTCCCAAACTGGAGGTAGACCAGGAAGGTCATTCAGAAAAACCGTTGGAAATTCAGATATAAGCGAGATGTAGTGTACCTCTAGAGGGTACAGTGATTATGATTCATGGTCATCACCAAGGGATAAGGCTCGAAGTTGTGCTTTGAGGAGTGCAACAGTCAAGTTGTGTATCCATTTCCTCGTTCCCTGAATCTTGAAAAACTCCCAAGTAGGCAAGGATAACTGAACTTGCTTCTTCAAACAATTGATCTTCGCATTCAGAGGTGCGAGCCAGCCCATGCTGAGGATGATGTCAAAGTCTTCAATGTCCATCATAAAAAGATCTGCATAAATTATCTATTCTGACATTCAAAGTTCACATTGAGAACACTTAAATTTCACGTCAGTACTAGATCCTAATGGTGATGAGACATAGACTGTGATGTTTGTAGGATCAGGATGCAACCCTAAATTCCTTACCAATGCAGAAGATATAAAGGAATGTGTAACACCCGAAACAAACAAAACATGCACCATTGTATTGAACAAGAGAAATGTACCTTCGAATACATTGTTATCTAGGAGGGGTTGCTGAGATATAGCAAATGCTTTGCCCTGTTGCCGTTGCCTCTGGTTCTGCTGGTTCTCCCTGGGTTGGGCATTAGCAACAGGTGGGGCATGTTGGATAAGAGCAACGAGAACAGGCTGTTGCGGTTGTTAAGGGTTGGGACAGACATTTCTTACATGGCCCTGCTGGCCACAGTTGAAACACCTCAGTCTCTGCAGCTGAGGTGCCTGCTGATGGTTTTGCTGGCCATGCTGATTGTGGTGTGGTTGACCACCACCCCTGCCATTGCTATTACGGCGACCACCCCTACCGTTGCGGCCACCTCAACCACGATTGCTAAAACCCTGATGGCCAGGGTTAGAAGTTTCGGCCACAGGTGCCGCTGTCTCATGTTTCTATATAGGGGCTAGGAGGGTTGGGTTTTGATTATAGTAGGGCATTTTTTTGTTGCCCTACTAAATGCCCTGTTGGAAAAACGTTGCAGGCCATTTTCCCCTGTTCATTCTCTTCTCCTGCTCAATTTTCTCCTGATCAAAACTCATGGCCTTGTTGACAAGCACCCTGCAATTCTTGAGATCCAAGAGTGACAGGGCTTGTCGGATGTCAGGATGAAAGCCATTATTGAATATGTCGGCCTTATCTTGCTCCGTTGAGATGGTGGAGAGAGAATAGACCGAACTGTCATGATGCCATGGTACAACTTGGCGAATTCCTGGCGCCTCTGCTTTTTTATTGCCCCAGGGAAGTACTCGCTGATGAATAGTGACTAAAACTCTTGCACAGTCATTGTTGAACCAATTATCCTCATGTCCTTTACGAGAATATGTCCCTATTATGAAAGATTTTGATGATTAAAAAACTACATTCTGTTTATGATATTACTGCACATATGACATATCTAATCTTACTTGAAGGTTTCAAAGATTTAATGATGCATGACGATCATATTAAAGATCTTCTTGAAGACCATGATCGTTTGAAAATGTTTAGTTGTATGATTAGATTATGATAGGTTGTAGGACCTTCTATGTCATGTGATTTAGCAATATGCATGCTTGCATGTTTTAATCGATCTGTTGCATATTCGATTTAATCCGGTTACATTATTTTTAATCTAGCTTTAATCAAGAAATTAAAAACAACTTTTATAGAAGTCTTTTAGGATGCTAATGTTTTAACAGCGCCCTCCTGGACTTGATTAGTCAGGATGTTGATAAAATGTTAGGACGCTCAAGGTTGAATTGATCTGATTAATAAGGACGCTTACTTGGTAATAGCGACCTTTCGTTTATCAACATTTGAGAATGTCAGGACGTTGACTTAGTTTCCGCACGCTGAACGATCTTTTTGTCTTTAAGTGATTTCTATCTTTAAGGACGCTGATAAGTTATAAGTTGAATAAATTATCGGGACACTACTTGTGTAGGAGCGCCCTCATCTTTAGAATCAACTTAAATAACTTTCAGGACGCTTACTGTCTGTCAGCGCACTTAACATTGTTTTAAAACTATTTTTAATAGTTCAGGACGCTTACTCTTGAGTAGAGCCCTCGTGTGTCAAAAGTTTTAAAACAAAGCAGGACGCTCACTGCGAAGTAGCTCCCTCATTAATTATGTCGTTTAATTGTCAAAGTAAGTCAGGACGCTTACTAATTAGTAGCACCCTCACTTCATTGTTCAGTAGGACGCTGATGTTCTATGAACACCCTTAAAGGAACAAAACGACGAAAAAGAAATTTTTGTTGTTATGACATTACTGCTATTTCTGTTAACCTTTTCAAAATTTTTCAGAATCGTACAACTTTTTCAGAACTTTTTAAACATTCTAAAAACTTCGTCAGAACATTCCTCTTTCATGAAAGGATCAGATGATTCAGGTGTTATCGCCGTAATATGAATTGAGCTGAATCGATCCATTTTGGGAAAAAATGTTAACGTTATATTTGAAATAACTTAGAGAGCCAAAAATTACCAAGTCCATTGTGTCTTTGTTATTCCTATATATACGTGCTGCCTTAGAGCAGAAAAACCACTAATGAAATACGAAACTGATATTCATTCAAAACGTATTAACAATTTTCGTTTGTGCTAAACACTTTTTGAAAGTTAGTTTTCTTTCACTTGCGCTTGATCATACGATCTTTCGAAAGAAAAACTTAATGTCTTCTGCGTTGATTGATCTTCATCTTCATTATTTTGAAAACCCACTGAAGAAGACAAAAGCTCTTTGAACCTACTTTCAGCATAAACTTCATCATACATATTTTGCTGAATCTGTGATCATAGAAGGTTCAATCCAAAGCTTTGGAAGTATCACTTTGGTTCTAAGTAAAGGAATCATACTTCATCTTGTATTCAATCTGTAGTGACTGGTTAGTCACTGGGCAAGAGCAAATGTTGCTCAAAGTTGAGAAATGATCCTCTCACACCCGTAAGTTGAGAAAGGGTAGTTCTCACACCCGTAAGTTGAGAAAGTGTACCAGTTTGATCTTTACCCGTAAGAAGGCCCATAGTGGAGTTTGAACAAATCCTAACTGATGAGGTTAGATGGTGGATGTAGGCGCGGTCGAACCACTATAGATCTTGCTTGCATTGTCCCATTTACATTTGATGTATCTAATTGCTATACTTTGTTTAATCTGCTTTCATTATTCCGCACAATTTTAAGAAAGGTTAAAATCTACTAAGTTTCCAATTCACCCCCCTTTTGGACATATCTGGGCCAACAATTGGTATCAGAGCAGGTTAACAGTCAAAGCATCTAACCATCTTTGATTGAGTATGGCAGGACAAAACCAAAAAAGTATTTATCTCTCAGGTGAAGGAAACTCCACCAACCGACCATCACTGTTCAAAGGAGAAAACTATTCACACTGGAAATGTTACGACTCACTATACGTGGCGTTATGACCGGCATGGAAAACTGGGTCGTGACAGCTATGGTATCAGAGAGGGTGTTTTAAGTTTAAAATCCTTAAAAAGAATAAAAGACTTAAATGACATTATGATTGCCTTTATGAGTATGATTATAGGTAGTTATCTTAGGGGTAATTTTTCCTGGATTGTTATCCTGATTGAGCTTTTCCTTATTGTGAATTTCAGATATTTACAAGAGAGGAAAGAGCAGGATCAACCATGGACCCAGAGGAACGCCTTAGGCGTATAGAGGCCACTCAACAACAGCAGGCCCCGATTCTCGAGTTGCTAGGCCGTACGCAGGGTGTTAGGCCACCACCGCAGGGTGATGTAGCAGCGGCTGTAGAGCACAGTAGTGTGTCAGCAGTAGTAGGGGATCAGGCAGAGTAGGCAGGACCAGCTTGTGTCCAGCATGCCGTAGTTGGGAAGAGTGAGGCTGAGTGGGCAGAGAAGAACCGCTATGAGAGGGTTATGAAAACCTTCAAGAATCGAAATCTTGTTGAGTTTTCGGGAGGTCTTGATTTAGAGCTTGCTGAGGGATGGTTGACTCGGATGGAGACCATTTTCAGTGATATGAGGGCGCTTGAGCGTGATAAGGTCAAGCTTTCCAGGTTTAAGCTGATTGACAAGGCTAACAAATGGTGGGAACGGGTGGAGCAACTCGAGGGCAAAGTCCGGACTTTGACTAGATTCAAGGAGTTTTTCTTTGTAGAGTTCTATCCATGGGCCGAGAGGGATCAACGTCGGATCCAGTTTCTACATCTGACCTAGGGCAACATGTCCGTGAGAGAGTACGAGTAAGAGTTCAACAGGTTGGCACTCTTCGCTCCAGAGATGGTTTCTACCGATGAACTGAGGATGCATAGGATACAGGATGGTTTCAGAGACCGTATCCGTCAGGGTTTGGCACTGGCTGGCGTGCGGACCTATGCGCAGGCCATAGGGCAAGCCGCAGAGGCCAATTCTCGGACGAGGTTACCTGCAGCAGTCCAGGCACCCACAGCTCTTACAGTTCAGACGCAACAGGCAGGGTTAGAGGCATAATATTTCAGTGGCTACTCGGATTTTTGTCACACCTTGCGATCAATAGTGTGGACAAATGATCCCGGGGATACTAGACACTGTTGAGTGGGCTGTGTACTGGGATGGGACAATATTATGTGGTGTTTTGGCTAGGGTACGCTCGAGTAGGAGGTACCCATCACATCCACTGGGTGTGATAGGAAAACTAAGATTAGGTACTACCTTAAAACCCAAGATTTAGAGAGGTGGGATGTTGTGACTTACGACTGTCCAACGCCTACTAAAATAGTTGACGGTGTTACTGTCCCAATGGAAATAGACGAATGGAGTACCAAGGAAAAGAAAATAGAACTATTGAATAACTAAGCTGTAAACATTTTGTTTTGCAGTTTATCAGTCGAAGAGTTCAATATAGTTAGTGCGTGTGAAACTGCTAAGGAAATCTGGAACAAGTTAGAGGTCACCCACGAGGAAATTTGCAAGTTAAAAAAGCAAAGCTCCAACTGTTAGTTAAAAAAATAAGACCTATAGGATGAAGGAAACTGATTCGATAGCTAACGCTATTGCTCGGTTTACAACAAACATCAGTGAGATGAAGAACCTAGGAAAAACCTATGACCAAGAAGAAACTGTTAGAAAGTTTCTAAGAGGCCTACCCAGAGCATGGGAACCCAAGGCCACAACCATTGAAGAAGCCAGAAATTTGGCTGAATATACTTTTGATGAACTATGTGGTTTATTAATGGTTCATGAAATGAAGTTAAAAGATAAGATGAGCCCGGTCAAAGTTGAGAAGAAAGAAAAGAAATCTATTGCCCTCAATGTTGAAACTGATTCTGAAAATGATTCAGACTCAGAAGATGGCATGACTATGTTGTCTAGAAAGTTCAACAAGTTACTTAGGAGAAAAAGTAAGAATAACTCTTACTCAAGGTTTCACAAAGGAAAGAAACCCGAGTCTAAACCTGTAAAGTTAATATGTTACGGTTGTAACAAACCAGGTCATATAAAGAGTGAATGTCCCACAAAGTATAAAAAGAACACTAGCTCGCAAAGCCACATAAGATGATTCAAGCTTAAGCGAAGAAGAAGTGGATTCAGATCACACTGCTGCATTGTGCTTAATGGCAAGCACAGAGGTAAAAACTGAACCTACTTGTGACGCCCCGAAAATTATTTTATCTAGCCCATAACCCAATTGCACTTTGCCCAAACTCTATGTGTTGCCTTGATATGGTTGGTGTTTGTTTGATGGTTGTTTAATGTTTGTATAGTTGATGCTTGATAATGTATATAAATATGTGTATTATAAATTGTATATGGGTCATGTTAAATTAAAGTATAATGCATATGTTATTATTTATGCATAGGTCCATTAAACCATGAATTGATATGAGTTAGGATTGATTGAATAAAAGGATAAATGAGAATGAAAATTTGGTGTATTAAATGGATTGGACATTTAAAATACATGGAAGCATGAGATTGGTTAAAGTACATGTGGTTGGTATGGGTAGTATGAGACCAACACATGTGAAGGTTGGTGCATGAAAGTGGACAAGTGTCCCATGCCCACTTCTCTTATCCAAGAATGTGTTAGAAAGTGGGAGGGAATCCAAGAATGTGCTAGAAAGTGAAGTGAGTGAAGAGAAAGGAAAAAAATAAAAGAAAAGAAGAGAAAGGAAAGAAGAAGAGAAAGAAAGAGGGAGTTGCAGGAGGAAAATCTAGGCGACGTTTTCATCAGAAAGCTGGATCTTCAGGATCTATGGTCAGATTAAGCTCAAATTTTGCCAAAAAGTTCGTAGCTTATGGTTCTGCATTCTGAACGGTGGAGATCTTGATTTGAGGTTTCTTCTAAGAGAACTAACCTCTCAAACCAAGCTGGTCGGAAAGTCTGGATTTCTCGCACCATTTCGGTCAAACTTATAGATCTCCTAAATCTACCGTTAGATGGATACCAAATTTGGGTATGTAGTTTAAAACCGATATTTCTGCATTCAGAACGGTGAAGATCCTGAGTGGTGGTTTCTGCTAAGAGATCTAACCTCTGAAACAAAGCTGGTCGGAAAGTCTGGATTTCTCGCGCCATTTTGCTCAAACTTAAATATCCCCTCAATATACCGTTGGATGGATATCAAATTTGGGTATGTAGTTTAAAACGGATATTTCTGCATTCAGAACGGTGGAGATGTTTATGTGTTCAGTATATTTTGTGATATAGTCATCTGAGTTTGAGTATTTGCAGCAGGAAAGGAGAAATTGTCTGATTAGAGATTTGTTCATCAAAGATACTTATCTTTTCGGTCCACCGTTGGATTGGGCTGATATTTGGACAGAAGGTTTGTTTCTTCACATACTTCAATCTGGGCGGTTGATTTTGTGATTACATATTTCAGTTAGTATATTGATACATCTGAACAGAATATTAAATGAAGAATTGGTAGGGTTGCTTGTATTAGACCCAAATTTAGAATATGAACTTAGACCTTTCCAAATAGCTTGCATGTCAACTATGTTGACCTAGTTGCCATTGTTGATGAACCCATGATGCAAAATCAGTGATATACGTGGCTGAACATGGTGACCTAGTGTAAATCGACAATATGGCCTAAGTATGGAAAATTTCATATTTTAGGGCTTTTGATGCTTTTGGCCTAGAATCATTGAATTGATGCAACTTATGTTTAATTAAGCATGATTAGGGTTGATTATGCTACTGATTTGGTGGTTGTGACCATATCATGGGTTAGGCCTACTTGTGATCAAGTGACCCAATTTGGGCATGTTTATGCCTAAGGAATTGAAAATCAGTATTTTTGATTAATAGAATGGTTTATGTATGAGAACTATGCATTAGAGGCCTAAGTCATGTGATTTGAGTTGAATGATGGGATTAGATGGGATTTAGGCCTATTGTCTATATGTGGGCTGATTTAGGGTTGATGTGTAATGTCTATGTGATTGAGCATAAAATTTGATGTATGGTAGGATATTGATGAATGTTTCAGGATCTTGATTGGGTTGATTCGGTTTGGTGGTCGTGTGTGGTTAAAATACTCTCGCGAGGCTTGGTTGTTAGTAGACTTCATTTATGATTATATCTTTTATGTCATAATATCACTTATATATATTGTATGTTGAAAACATGAATGTGTTCTAATGTTTTGAATGATGCATTGATTTGAGAAAACCTTATGACTTTGGTTGGGCCCATCTATCTGGCTAATAGGGGGACTTACCTTGTCATAGGAGGGTTTTAGGAAAGGAAATGATTGGGGTCAACAGTACGGTGAAATAGACGTGCACTAGTAACCCCAAATAAACATGATTGGGGTCAACGGTACGGTGAAATAGACGTGCACTAGTAACCCAATGCATGTGGAATGTGAATCCAAATTGATAAGCTTTTACTTGCATCGAACTTATTATAAATGCTTGATATCTTTATGTTATGAGCTTTTAATCATGCTACACATTGACATGCATACATGATATTTATTGATGAGTATTGATAGCATATTTGAATTCTATTCACTGGGCACCGTTGGCTGACCCTCATTTTCCTCTTTCAGGTCCTTCTGTCCCGAATAAGGGCAAAGGAGTAGTCATATCTTGAGGGCCTTGCCTGCGAGAGAATCCAAGGCCTCGATGTGAGTTGAGAGACATTTTGATTGAACTGTGTTTTAAATTATGAAGTATTATATTTTGGATTATGTAATTATAACACTTACCACATTGTAGTATGGGTGAGTTGGGACTTGTTAGATAGACCATGTGGGCATATGACGGTTTTTATTTGTACCCACAATTTTGGACTTTATGTGTATGTCAATTTTAATGGACTGTAGGGATTATGATTTTATTTATGGTTCATTTTTATGGATTATCTCTTTTCTTTGATGATTAATACGGTGGGTAGTTTTATTTAGTACCTTTTGATATTATGTCGTTGTTTGAGATAAGGCTCGTAGGGTCTCAACCACCTCACGGAAGTTGAGGAGTGGTCAGAGATGCCTACGCCGGGTGTCCCACCCCTGCATTCCACACGCCATTCCCTGCGGGGTTGGTGCCCGGGGTGCGGGGTCGCCATACTACTGATGAACCTTATGAGTGCAACATTCATATTCAGGAGCTTAAGTCAAAACTTAGCAAAAAGATTAGGAAGAAAGAAAAACTTTGGCATAGTCTTGAAGAAGCTTTTGAGGAAATTGAATTCCAACAAGAAGAGCTAAACAGGCTGTCTATAAATAATGAACAACTTAAGAAAGTTGTTGGGAAGCTAAAAAATGAAAACAAAACTCTTAGAAAGGAAAAAGGAAGACCTGAATTGCACAGTGATTAAATTCACAAATGGTCAAAAGATATTTGACATAATGTTAGGATCACAAAGATGTGCATTCGACAATACTGGCTTAGGCTACCCTCATGGATCTAAACAAAAGGAGTACGATGCTGTATTGACCAAAAGACTAATATGCAACAAATGTCATAGGGAAGGTCATACAATACTTAGATGCAATGTCTGATGTAAAAAGAAAAGAAAATATGCATGGATTGAAAATTTGTTCTTACTGATGCTAACATGCATGCACCCAAACAAGCATGGGTGCCAAAGTCAAAAATATTTTATGTTGTGTAGATGTGCAAAAACGAAGATATATGGTATCTAGACAACGGTTGTTCAAGCCACATGTCTGGAGATAAATCTAACTTTCTGAGCCTTAAAAAGAAGAAAGGAGGAAAGGTCACCTTCGGAGATGATCACAAAGGTGATATTGAAGGCATTGAAACTATTGGTAACGATTTTCTATCCATATCTGATGTACTTTATGTTAAAGGGCCGAAGCATAATCTCTTGAGCATAAGTTAATTATGTGACAAGGGTTATGACATTTCATTTGAGGCAAATAGGTGTATTGTCAAACATGCTGATAAAACTGTTGCATTCATGGCATCTAGAATTAAGAATGTGTATTGCACAAACTTCAATGACATGAAGAAACAAAATGTACCATGTTTAAGTGCTATCTCTGGTAATGATGCATGGCTATGGTATAGGATATTAGCTCATGTTAATATGGACAACATATCTAGAATTGTTAAACATGATCTGGCCACGGGTATTCCGAAAGGAACATATTCAAATGACAAGGGTTGTGAACCATGTCAACTTGGGAAGCACACCCGATCATCATTTAAAAGCAAGAGGCATCAATCAGCCTCTAGAGCTCTTGAACTGATTCATATGAATTTTTTCGGACAAACCAAAACTCAAAGCTTAGGTGGTATATCATATGTGTTTGTAATTGTTGATGACTTTACTAGATTCATATGAATATTTCTATTAACTCATAAATCTGATGCTTGTGAAACATTTATAAAATTCTGTAAAAGAGTCAAAAATGAAAAGGGATATAAAATCAATATAATTTGGAGTGATAGAGGTGATGAATTTGTCAATAAAAATCTCGAAGAATTTTGTAATAATCAATGTTACACTCACCATCTATCAGCCCCTAGGACACCACAACAAAATGGTGTAGTTGAAAAAAAGAATAGAACTCTGTAGGAGATGTGTAGAACAATGCTCAATGAGTATAACACTGCAAATCATTTTTGGGGTGAAGCTATAAACACTGCTTGCTATATGATGAACCGAGTTCTGATTAGAAAAGATTTGAATAAAACTCCGTATGAACTATGGAAGGATAGAACACCCAACATCAGTTACTTCTGAGTATTCTGATGTAAATTTTTTATTCTTAATGATAAAGACAATCTAGATAAGTTTGAACCTAAATCAGACATAGGAATATTCTTAGAATATTCTTCTCACAGTAGAGCCTACAGAGTTTTCAACAAATCAAATCAAACCATAGAAGAATCGATTCATGTAAACTTTAATGAAAGTGTTAATAAGAAAAGTCTTGAGGATGAATTTAAGCAATTAAATTTTGATGACGATGACCCAAGACAACCAAAGTTATAGATCTTGAACCTGAACCATCTTTAGAATCTTCTAAAAACTCTAGATTGCTTCAAGGACTCTCCCAAGATCAAATTTTAGGAGATCCACGAAAAGGTGTATCCACTAGAGCCTCAACTCAAAAAGATCAAGAGCTTGTTGCGTTTGTATCATAATTTGAACCAATCAAAGTGGAAGATGCACTGAAAGATTAAAACTGGATTCTTGCTATGCAAGAAGAACTAGGACACTTTGTGCAAAACAAAGTATGAGAGTTAGTTCCTAGACCTTTTCATCAATCTGTTATTGGAACCAAATAGATCTTTAGGAACAAAAAGAATGAACAAGGCATCATTGTCTGTAATAAGGCTAGATTGGTTGCACAAAGGTACAACCAAGAAGAAGGCATAGACTTCGAAGAAGCCTTTGCCCAAGTAGCAAGATTCGTGGCAATAAGAATGTTATTTGCTTATGCTGGTTACAAGGATTTTCCCTTATACCAAATGGATGTAAAGAATGCTTTTCTAAATGGATACATCAACGAAGAGGTATATGTGGAACAACCTCCAGGGTTTGAGGATGCTCAAGACCCAGAATATGTGTTCAAACACCATAAAGCCTTATATGGATTAAGACAAGCTCCAAGAGCTTGGTATGATCGACTGAGTTCATTTCTTTTAGATTATAAGTTTCAAAAAGGAAAAATTGATCCAACTTTGTTTATTAAACACCACAATAATAATATGCTTATTGCTCAAATATATGTGGATGATATCATTTTTGGTGCATCAAACAAATAACTATGTGATGAGTTTTCAAAATTAACGCAAAAAGAATTTGAAATGAGTATGATGGGAAAACTTACATACTTTCTCGGCATACAAATTAAACAAATGTCGAAAGGCACCTTCATAAGCCAATCAAAGTATGTTAAGAAAATGGTCAAAAAGTTTCAAATGCACAATTTGAAATCGATTGATACTCCTTGTACTTCTGCAATCAAATTAGATAAGGATGAAAAAGG
>JAYMFD010003114.1:0-23145 GCA_035771175.1 Paratinospora sagittata | reverse complement strand
CTCGTTCCATGGAAGAAGAAATTTCTATCACCGATTACATAAATAGCTTGATCTCCTAGATCCGTGGTCCGATTGAGCTAAAATTTTGTCAGCTTATTCTTCTCCGATAGATCTTCATTATGAAAGGTGAAGATCTTGATCGGAGTTGTATAGTGTAAGTTATAAAGCTCCAAACACTATTTTCTGATTTACAGATTTTCTTGCACAGTTTTGACCAGGATTGAGCTAAAATTTTACCAGGATGTTGGTAATTGACTCATAAAAGTTTTGGACGGTTAAGATATTAAATTGATGAGTCATTTGAATAAAATTGAGTATCTAAGTGGAAGTAATTGTAGTAGAAAAAAATTATTCCTTTTATTTAAGTGTATTTTGAGTTGTGGGCCCAAATTTTTCTATAAATACAAACCAAAACGGGATTTTCTCACACTTGCTCATTTTTCCACCTTCAAGAGTGCTAAAGAGCTTGGAGAAAGGGGAAAGAAAAGGAGAAGAGAAAAAGAAGGGAAAAAAGAGGTTTTTTGGTGGATTCTTACTCAAGGATCATCAAGGTAACCATTTCATTCCCATTTTTCTTCCTTCTATCATTCTCTTACAAGCATGCAATTGATTTTTTTGACCTAGGGTTCTATTGAATCCCGTTTTTGAAAGGGTGATGGAAAATAAAAGTTGGAATTAGGTCTTAAAATTAATATATGTTGACCTAGAGTGTATGGGGAGTACTCTAGAGGTTCATAGACTTGACCTAAAACTATTGTTTTGACCTAGAGTTGTTTATTCAAATTTCTTGTGATTTGTATGAAATTGATGAGTAATTATGGATGTATGACACTCTAAATTACTGATCTTGAATAAGGGGAACCTAATTGTAGGGTAATTTTGGCTTAGGCTGTGTAAATTGACATTCCCATGCAATTTGGGGATTTCCATGTAAATTGGGGATTTTGCCCAAATTAGGGCTTTTGACCTAAACCAAGTCAATTGACCAAATTGACCTGGGAATCATCTAATTGGACCTCATTTGAGTAGATTCATGGGTTTAGAATGTTTGAACCTATGTTAATTTGGTATGACTTAGTCCAATTTGGCCTTAGGTTATGTATTGCCAAATTGGGGATTTTGACTTGAACTTAGTCAATTGATGTAATTGACTTGAGGAATAGCCTAATTAACCCTTAATATGATTGAATGCTTTGTATTATAGTGTTTGGGATCATGGGAATCAACCTATGGCATTCAATTTGGGTAAGGTGTAGTCTAATTTGATGATTATATGGTTGAATTGAGCAATATTGGTAGACTCATGACTATGACCATGCTAGAATCTCAAATTGACTATAGAATTAGGTTTGAACATGGTTATTAGGATACTTTGGTTGATCTTTAGTATTGTATGGACCATGTGTTATATGTAGGGACCTTGGTTGGTTTGAGTAAGCCATGTAGGCAAATTGGTAATTGAAGTACTCGAGGTGAATCGTGGATCTTCTAGTACTTTCTTGGATTATAAATTGGATTTGCTAGACTTAGCCAATCAATTGTGAGTGTTTCTTTACTTGTGTCTTCTATGTGTGGCATTCTATTATAGAAATGTTTTAAATGCTTAATTATTATGGCATGCATGATTTGATATCTCATGAAAATTATTTGATCATAGTCAGTTGGGAAAACAATTTGGGTTGAGTCTCCTAATTGGGGTTTCCTTCGAGAAATTTCGTAAGTCTAGTGGGATCCCCGATTGTGGACCTTGCAGAGGGTTTCAAGGGTAGGCGCAGCCGTAGTTCGTCTAAACTTGAAATAGGGTTTGGAATGAATAGTAAATTGGTGACATGTCCTTGGAATTCCTATTAGAATATGGGTAAGAGGTCATTCGGGCATGGGTCTCGCACACTCATGTTCTTGAATCGATTTTTACCTAGGAGGTGTTTAGGTGCATGAACATGTCATAAGTGATATGCATTGTCTTGATATGACATGAGGTCTTATATTGAACATGTATGTAACCTCGTTTACATTCCAGTTGTTTAAACTGTTTTAATGAATCTTGCAATGTTTTACATAAATGCACATCTATGTAGCCACTTGTAGAAAACATTCACTGGGCTTGCTGTAGTTCACCCCTCACTATTATCTTTTCAGGATCGGATAGGAAGGGAAAGGGAAAGGCTTAGCTGTGGAGCATTTCTCGAACTCTGGTTGATGTAGGTGTTAGTACTTTTTCGCATTTATTTTGATAAATTGTACTATGTAACACTTAGATGGGTTGTAATCATTGTTAAGTATTATTTTGTACTTTTGATCACTGTGGAGTTAGAAAAACATATTATGGCTTACATTTTGGGAATGTAATATTATTTGATTATGTCCATATGTGTTTATTGTTGTGTGTTTGGAATTATGATGTCTATTAGAAGGCTTATCGGGATGTCGTGTATATCAAGGAAGGATATACATGGGGTTCCGTGCCGGTCATGACGTCACGTATCATGGGTCGTGACATGCTCAAAGACTACTTCAATTGAATGAAATGGAGGAGTTGCACAATGAATCATATGAGAATGCCAAAATTTACGAAGAAAAGATGAAGTTATGGCATGACAAGATGATTATGAAGCGAGAATTCTTTCTGGGCCAACAAGTACTTCTTTTCAACTCCCAGTTGAGATTGTTTCTCGGGAAGCTCAAGTCAAGATGTATTTCCCTATGGCGTGGTCGAGTTGCAAGCCAAAGATGGAAGTCAATTCCGAGTCAATTGTCAAAGAGTGAAGCATTATTATGGACAAGACCATCGGAGTGGGGAGAAACTCTTTCTTCAAGAACTAATTTGAAGAGAAAAGAGAAAGTCTAGCTAATGACTATAAACAAGCATTTGTTGGGAGGCAACCCAATCGAATTTTAGTTTTTATGTTTTTTTTTTCTTTTTAGCCATTGTAGTATAGGATTCGAGTTTTAGTTTTTCACTAATGACAACCTTTTTTGTCCCTTTTCAGGTTTCAATTCAAGTTTGGTGGTCCTCGGAGTTTCCAAATGCAAGATAATCAACTTGAAGCCTTCTACCCTTCGGGGCTAGGGGAGTTTCGTTGACCTTATCTTTTTATCTTGCTTTGTGGATATTTTTGCATTGAGGAAAATGCCAACTTTAAGTTTGGGGGAGAGTTTAAATTCTTTGTCTTAGTGAGAAATTTTTTGAAATTTTTTGTTTTTGATAATTCTAGATCATTAAATAAATCCATATTCCTTTATGAGCTTCGATTTGATTTGATTTTGTATGGATGATCTATGATAGGATTAGCACTCATTTTTTAACATGACTATTGGAAAATTAGAAAGTACTCTTAAGTCTGTGTGCTTGATCTTCTTTGCCATGTTTATTGGACATTCTTGTTGACTTTTGAATATGAATCATGATCATGAGTTCCACTTGCTGTTTAAATTGAGGTTTTGCAAGCTAAGCATCATTAAAACCCCACTTTTCAAACTAAACTCTAGATTTACTTGATCTTTTCTTGAGGCGAAATCCTAGGAATCACACCATGAGAGATATGATTGACGCCATGTTTGGAAAGATTAAGACATTAAGCCCACCTTCATGTTCAATTACCCCTAGTCACCCTATTTTGAGCTTTATTCATTATTCTTTGTCACCTAAAATGAATAGCCAATACCCTTGATTGATTTCCCCTATTTTTAACCCTTGCACCCTTAACTTTTTGAATGAATGTGAATTGTAATGTGTTGGGTTATTTTTCATGGGAAATTTTGTATAAATATGCTATGGAATGAAATTTTTATGTGAAGGTGATGAGAAAAGATTCAAAAAGGTTCAAAATGTGTTAAAAAGAAGAAAAAGAAGAAAAAGATGAAGAATGAAAAGAATGAGAAAAGAAAATAAGTTTTTTCATCAATTAGTGAAATAAACAAGTTTAGGGGTATGTTGGTGTTGGCCCAGATATGTCCAAGAGGGGGGTGAATTGGACACTTAGCAGATTTTAACATTTCTTACAAATGTGCAGAATAATAAAAGCAAATTAAACAAAGTATAACAATCAAATACAACAAATGTAAATGAGATAATGCAAGCAAGATTTATAGTGGTTCGGCTGCCCCTACATCCACTACCTAACCTCCTTAGTTAAGATTTGTTCAAACTCCACTATGGACCTTCTTACGGGTAAAAATCAAACCGGTACACTTTCTCAACTTGTGGGTGTGAGAACTACAGTTTCTCAACTTACGGGTGTGAGAAGACCGTTTCTCAACTTCCGGGTGTGAGATGATCGTTACAACTTCGAGCAACACTTGCTCTTGCCCAGTGACTAACCAGTCAGTGCAAATTTAATACAAAATGAGATATGATTCCCTTTACTTAGAATCAAAGTGATACTTACAAGTTTTGGATTGAACCTTCTGTGATCACAGATTCAGCAAAATATGTATGATGAAGTTTATGCTGAAAACAGGTTCAAAGAGCTTTTGTCTTCTTCAATGAATTGTCAAAATAATGAAGATAAAGTTCAATCAATCCAGAAGACTTGAAGTTTTTCTTTCAAAAGATCGTAAGATCAAGCACAAGTGAAAGATGACTAACTTTCAAAAAGTGTTTTGGCACAAGTGAAAATTGTTGATACGTTTTGAATGAATATCAGTTTTTGTATATCATTAGTTATTTTTCTGCTCTAATGCAGCACGTATATATAGGAATAACAAAAGCGCAATGAACTTGATAATTTTGGCGCTCTAGGTTATTTCAAATACAACGTATACTTTCTTTCCCGAAATGGATCGATTTAGGTCAATGCACATTATGGCGATAGCACCTGAATCATCTAATCCTTTCACGAAAAGAGAATGTTCTGACATTCTTTTAGAACGTTCAAAAAGTTATGAAAAAATTGTTGTACGATTCCGAAAAGTTTTGAAAAGTATTCGTACGGTTCTGAAGAAAGTAACAGAAATGGTGCTTTTGTCAAAACTGCAACATTTGTTAAATTAGCGTCCCTGCGCATAATATCAATTTTATTCATTTTGTTCCTTAAGGGTGCTCATGGAGCATAAGGGTCCTGCTGAACATTGAAGTGAGGGCGCTACTAAATCGTAAGCGTCCTGACTTACTTTGACGATTTAAACTTCTCAAAACATGAGGGCGCTACTTCACAGTTAGCGTCCTGCTTTGTTTTAAAAACATTGAACACACGAGGGCGCTACTCAAGAGTTAACGTCATGAAATTTAAAAATAGTATTAAAACAATGTTGTGTACGGTGAAGGACGGTAAGCGTCCTGAGGGTTATTAAGTTGATTCTAAAGATGAGGGCACTCCTACACAAGTAGCGTCTTGATAGTTTATTCAACTTATAACTATCAGCGTCCTTAAATATAAAAATCATTTAAAAACAAAAAGAACTTCCAGCAAGCTGAAACAAAGTCAGCGTCTTGACATTCTGAAAGGTTGATAAAAGAAAGGTCGCTACTTACAAGTAAGCATCCCTATTAATCAGCTCAATCCAACCTTGAGTGTCCTAATATTTTATCAGTGTCCTGATTCATCAAGTCCAGGAGCGCGCTGCTAAAACATTAGTGTCCTGAAAGATTTTATAAAAATGGTTTTTGATTTCTCGATTAAAGCTCGATAAAACATAATGTAACCGGATTAAATAAAACGATCGATTAAAAACATGCCGGCATACATATCGCTGAATCATATGACATAGAAGGTCCTACAACCTATCATAATCTAATCATACAACCTAACATCTTCAAATGATCATGGTCTTCAAGAAGATCTTTAATACGTTCGCCATGCATCATTGATTCTTTGAAACCTTCAAGTAAGATTAGATATGCCATATGTGCAGTAATATCATAAACATAATGTGGTTTGTAATCATCAAAATATCTTTCATATTAGGGACATATTCTCGTAAGGGACATGAGGATAATTGGTTCAACAATTGGGAGTGATGTGAATGAAAATTGTTGAAAAATCCTATTTTAGATAATGTGCTGGGTTTGATTCATTTTGTAAGGCATGGAATGTGTAAAAGTGTTATGTATCAAAGATGTTTTGGGTGTATTGAACTTCATTTTGTCCATGTTGTCATACCCTTACCCTCGGCCTTACATTAGAAGCTTTGTAAAATCCTATTGATCTTAATTGGTGTGAGACCTACATTAGTGAAGAGAAATGTGAAAAGCAAGCATATGACGTTCATATTTGGTTTTGTTGAGATCATATTTATATCTTGCGTGCATTGATCTATATGATTTATGAGTGGTCATGTGAATGGTTTTCCTTCATCTTTAGTCTACTTAAACTTGCTCTCATGATGTCTTCTTTCATTCTATATCTTGTAATCATGGATTTAAAGATGAGCTAAATTTTTATTAGAGAGGTTGATTGATCTATGTTGAGTTATGTGGGTTAATTTTCATTATTTATGTGTTGTTGAGCAATTTGATTGGTTTATTTGTAATTTTCTATACTTAATGCTTGCAACTTGTTGGCCACTTGTTGGATGACTTTGGATTCGAATTCTTACACCCGAGAGAGGTGTTTTCGAATTTGAAAAACTGAATTGCAACCTAGGAAATTTGTATCGAGTCGAGAGACCTACAACCCCTTCGAAATCGTTTAAATTGAATCTTAGATCTTAATGCATGCTTTAATTGTTTACATTCGAGATAGGGAATTAGTAATTGAAGTATAGATGTTTGAATTTGCATTCGAGAGCAGGGTTTAAACAAAAATTAGGATTCATGATTTATAAACTTAGGAATTGAATCAACGACATTATCTTTTAATACCCATATAAAGAAACATATTGAAATCCAACTCTCTAATCATCTTTATCCATTGTTTTTCTCTAAATCTCAGTTTAATTGCTTAGTTTGGTTTTAATTTCAGTTATTTTGATTTCCTGCACATTAATCATCAAATTTTGATCGCCTAGATAAAATCAAGACCTTAGTAGTTTTGGGCATTTTTAATAGTTAAATTGACTATCTCAGTGGACAATACCCAACTCACCTTGGGATTATTATAACTTGACAATCGTATACTTGCGATTCACGAAAAATTCATCACAAAAGACCATAGAAAGTGTTTCATAGTTAAGCCTTCTCCTTCCCCTTCCTATTTGAACCTAAAGTTATAAGGAGGAAGTGTGAGCTACAACAAGTTCAGTGAATGTTTTCCACAAATGACAATATATATGCATTTATACAAATAAGGCATGACATCGTCAAAACAGTTCAATAACATGATGAGATACAAATATCATACACATGCTGAAATATAATGCATCCATGACAATAATCTATCAATGCATTTCCATTTCCAAACATGCAACAAGCCATCCTAATCCACCTCTTGAGTAACCGATCAAGGGCCTGAGTTCGCGACAATCAGCGCTCGATCCAACCTGACATACTCGTATTTTATTAGGATTCCTGGGTTGTGTAGCTAATAGGATCATCCCCCCCAAGACACATTCCATGCCTAGGCAATCCTATCTACACAAGCCATAAAATCCTCTGCAAGGTCCACATCTATGGATCACAATCTAGCAACAAGAGATTTCCTAAAATCTCAGCTAGCAGATACACCTATTGTTAACCCAATCATGCTTATGCTCAAATCCATTTCATGAATCGTTAAAACATGCATTACACACACACACACACACTCACACACACACACACACACACACACACACACACACACACACACACACATATATATATATATCAATTCAAAACATTTCATATAGTTTAGTGCCACATATACAAACAAAATGCAAAGAAACACTCACAGTTGATTGGCTAGACTAACCAATCCCAAGCAAACCAAAACAAAACACTAGAATGCCCCAAATACTCTTCTACGCACAATAGCACTAAACCCTACAATTCGACCTCCAATTGGCACAGTTGGGACACTTGGATCACCAACAAACCCTGCATACAATATAGGTTTATTCATCCATCAATAATAGTCCATACTCATGCCAAAAATCATGGTTTAAGCCCCAGTTACATGCCAACACTTAACTCTAACATGGCTGCATTTATGTGCTAGCCATTGCAGCTCATTCAAGCCATAAAACACCTAATTATATCACATGGAACCCAGAAGAAAGAGAAAGATAGATTCCACCATTGAATCCACATCAATACAATGCATTCTAAACTCAAATTGGGTCATTAGACATCACATAAGCCTTAACTTGCCATAAATACATCAATGCTCATCAAAGGACTCAAAACCCAGCTCATACCCAAATTTGGAGAAGCAAAACCCCCACTGTTGGACCAAAGAAATGAGCATAAAACGACAATGGCCATCTATTGATCAAAACCAACACTAAGGTCTGATTTAGGACTACAATGTACACTACATAAGTGACATGCAAGACCTAACTCCAACCCTAGACATGCAACCCAGAACTTGGTCTAAAAAGCCAGAAACTAAGTAGCAACAACCCCCAAATCAAGCTATGTGTCTCTACACTACCATGGAAGCTGGATGAAAGAGCTAAGAGGTTAGGATCCATACCTTGGAAGCTCAAATCTCCAATCCTAGCTCAATCTCCTTCCAAAACCCTCTTTCTCACTTCTCTCCAGTTGAGAAAACGAGAGAATGAGTTGCAAATGAGCAAGTAAACCGTGCCTTGGCTTTATAAGTGGGGTGGTGGCCCCATCAAAAAGGTCAAAATTTTGCATTTTACCCAGGTGGAGCGCATTCTGATTTTTTTATCTTTTCGCTACACGGTCAATACACTTCAAAATTTTGCGTATAATAAGTCGATTTCTATGTAAAAATGCATCCCGAACTCATTTTGAATATCCTCTTGCCCACTTGGGCACAAGACATGGACCTACGGAAATGAAATACGTACAAATACACACATATACGTGTATCCGAGTACTCTATGGATTAAGATGACATCATCCTAAGGTACGGGCATTTTAATTCTCCCCAACTTAAGAGATTTTGTCCTCAAAACGAAATCAAGAGAACTAACCTCAGTCGGTAAAAGATCAGGGAATTGTTCCCTCATCTGATCCTCTCACTCCCAAGTCTGCTCCTCGTTATCGTGAAATTTCCATTTGACTCTCACTAGTGTGATCTCCTTAGTCCTCAATTTCTGAACCCAACGAGTCACACTCTGAATGGGCAACTCCTCATAAGTCGTATCCTCCCCAACTTGCAAATGACTTACATCAAGAATATGAGTTGGGTTAGGATAAGACTTCTTCAGCGGATCATGATTGTACTTCCTCAGCATCGACACATGGAATACATCATGAACACCCTCAAGCTAAGATGGTAGAGCCAACAGGTAAGCTACGGGTCCAATCCTCTCAACAATCTGTAAAGGTCCGATAAATCTAGAAGAAAGTTTTCCTCTGACGCCGAACCTCGTCTGACTCTTCTATGGCGAGACCTTAAGTAAGACTTGGTCTCTCACGGGAAACTCTAGTTGCCTATGACGGTTATCATAGTAATTTTTCTACATGTCTTGAGCTGTCTTCAGCCTCTGTAGAATCAGCTTAATATTTTTTGTCTGCTCAACAACTGTATCAGGGCCCCATAGCTGCGTATTTCCCACCTTGTACCAACAAGCTGGGGATCTACAGGGTCTCCCATATAGAGCCTCATACGGTGCTACCGATGCTCGCCTGGTAACTATTATTGTAAGCAAACTCACATAAGGGAAAGTGCTCACTCCAACCCCCACCGAACTCCAAAATGCAAGACTTCAGCATATTTTCCAGCATCTCAATCATTCTCTCAGTCTGTCTATCAGTTTGAGGGTGAAATGTCATACTCAGTCGGAGATGGGTACCAAATAGGGTCTGCAATGTCTACCGAAACCTCAACGTGAATCACAGATCTGACACATTTGACATGGGCACCCCATGCAATCTAACGATCTCTCACACATATACTCTGCTCAATCTACCCACCGAGTCCTTAGTGCTCATAGGAAAGAAGTGTGCAGTCTTGGTCAATCTATAAACCACAACCCAAATAACATCAAATCTACCGTGAGACTTCGGCAATCCCATGATGTAATCCATCGTAATGTGCTCCTACTTCCACTTAGGAATGGGTAATGGTTGCATCAATCCTATAGGCTTCTGGTGTTCAACTTTAACCTGCTGACACACTCCACATCTCTGCACGTACTCAGCTATATTCTTCTTCATCCCATGCCACCACCCAGACCTTTTCATGTCATGATACATCTTGGTAGCCCCTAGATAAATGGTATACTAAGACCTGTGTGCCTCCTGAAATAACTCAACCTTCAACTCAGCATCATAAGGGATCCATAACCTCCCTCTAAAGTGCAAGACGTCATCTGACCCTCGCTGCCAATCGACCTGGTCAGTACTGTCTGCATATTTACAGTACATATTAAAATTAGGGTCATGTTCCTATAGATCTTTAACCCTTTGAATATGGGCATCAGCAAGTTGCACGTGCATTTGAGCACATATCTCACTAAATGGTGTATCCGAGAGTATACTCATCATCATTACTCTCTCAAGTAAATGCCACTGTTGGGCCTTCTGGAAAGCAACCACTCTAGTCTCTGCTCACTTCCGGCTTAATGCGTCAGCTACAACATTGGTTTTGCCAGGATGATACTCCAAAGAGAACTCATAATCCTTAAGAAATTCTAGCCATCTTCTCTGCTACATATTCAAATCCTTCTGATCAGAGAGATACTTCAAACTCTTATGATCCAAATATAAAGTGAACCTCTCACCATAAAATAGTGCCTCCACAGCTATAGTGCAAACACTATAGCTGCTAGCTCCAAATCATGCACAGGGTAATTATGCTCATGCACCTTCAACTGCCTAGATGCATAAGATACCACTTTACTCTCCTGCATTAACACACATCCCATATCCAAGCGTGATGCATCCGTATAAATCGCCAACTCTTTTTTAGGTTTTGAAAGAACCAATACTAGAGCAGTAGTCAGCTTCTTTTTCAACTCACTGAAAGTTTTCTCACTGGCATCCGTCCATATGAAGGCCACATTCTTCTAAGTCAGCTTAGTCAATGGTGCGGCTATCGCGGAAAAGTACTTCACGAACTTCCTGTAATAACCAGCTAAACCTAGAAAACTACGAATCTCTGTCACTGTGGTAGGTCTTTGCCAACTGATGATTGCCTCGACCTTAGTAGAATCAACTAAGATACCTTCTGCACTAACCACATGACCCAAGAACTTCACCTTGGTCATCTAGAAATCACACTTGCTGAGCTTGGCATACAACCTATACTCCAACAATGTCTGTAGCGTAACTCTTAGGTGTTGCTCATGATCCTCCCTAATCTTAGAGTAGACTAGGATATCATTTATGAAGACTATGATAAACTGGTCAAGATATGGTCTGTACACTCTCTACATCATGTCCATGAACATAACCAGTGCATTAGTTAATCGAAAGGCATTACTAAGAACTCGTAATGTCCATATCTCGTTCGAAAAGCAGACTTCAGTACATCCTCATCCTTAATCCTCAACTGATGGTACCCAGACCTCAAGTCTATCTTCGAAAAGAACTTGGCCTCATTCTGTTGGTCAAACAAGTCATTAATGCATGGGAGAGGGTACTTGTTCTTCACACTCACCTTGTTCAGCGGATGGTAGTCTATGCACAATTTGAGACTCCAGTCCTTCTTCTTCACAAACAATATAAGTGCTCCTCAAGGTGACATACTAAGGGTAATGAAACCCAAACTCATCAACTCATCTAACTGAACTCTGAGTTCGTTCAACTCTTTTGGTGTCATTCGATAAGGTGGAATGGAAATGGGTTTTGTCCTGGGCATTAGCTCAATGATAAACTCTACTTCCCTTTTAGGTGGTAACCCCGGTAACCCATCAAGAAAGATCTCTAGGTACTCACATACCACAAGGATGTCTGCTAGCTGAACGCCCTGCTCCACATCATCCACTGACCTCATACTGGCCATCATCTCAACATTATCATTTGTGGCTAATCTACCATGGGTAGGTGGTCTAGATGTACTCGAGCCTCGATAAACAAAGATTGGCTATCCGGGTATGTGAAAGCCAACCCTTTTGCCGAAGCAATCAAGATGAGCGTGATACGCTGCCAGCCAATCCATTCCCAAAATGGCATCGAACTCAAGGAAATCTAAGATTCTAAGGCCAACAATCATCACATGGTCCTCGCATCTAACTATGCATCCCACTGATCGTAAATATTTGTATCACAAGTATATGATTGTCAAGTTGTAATAATCCCAATGTGAGTTGGGTATCGTCCTTAGAGATTGTTAATTTAACTGTTAAAAATGCCCAAAACTACTATAATCTTGATTTTATCTAGGTGATCAAACTGTAATGAATTAATTGTTGAAAGGGTAAATTGAACCAAATCAAACAAAATTAAGTAAATCTAGTATAAACTGAAGAAAAATCAATGGATAGATAATTCTAGGGATATGATTTCACTATATTTATCAATTATGAAATTCTAAAACATATGCATCACTAATTAATCCATTAATTTATAAGTCAAGAATCCCAATTTATCCAATTCCCTACCTCGAGTGATAAATTGAATTTATAATCCTATAGTATTAGTTTCACTATCCCGAGCCTTAAAGCCAACAACACAATAGAAAATTCCTTAAGATCTATGACTCTTTTTAGCAACTTTATAGGAATTTATGGGTTTCCCAACTCAACATAAATTTTCTAGGTCATGTTCTTCCCATTTCAATCCAAAATCCCCCCTCCCGGGTGATAGATTGTAAATCTAAAATTATTCAAAAATTGGCCAGAGATTTGAAAGCATTAAGATCAAATAAATCAATAGAATCAATCAAATGACACTTAAAAATATCATTTCATAATATCAAAATATAGATCCATCAAATCCCTAGATGAAATGCTTAGCTCATACTAAAATCCCTTGAAAGAAG
Organism: Paratinospora sagittata; assembly: GCA_035771175.1. NCBI lineage: Eukaryota > Viridiplantae > Streptophyta > Magnoliopsida > Ranunculales > Menispermaceae > Paratinospora > Paratinospora sagittata. The sequence continues at coordinate 10,168 of JAYMFD010003114.1, read as the reverse complement.
AAATAAAATTAGAAACCCCCTTGAAAAGATAATCTTCTTCTTCAAGTTTCTTCAATCTGCAACTTCTCCTCTTCAATAGTTTCTTCTTGCCTCCTTTCTATTCTCTAAACCTAGCTAACTCTAATCTATTCTAATTGTATCTAATGCTCTCTAATCTCTAAAACAAACCCTAAAGTGAGCTTATATACAAGAAGGAGTCAAAAAACCAAAAAGCCCCCATCCATAGCTAAAAAATGAGCTTTAAAACAAAGAAAACGCACAACACACACCCAACGACGCCGTGTCTGGTGGTGCGGCGCCCAGAATGCCTCTTTCTCTTCTATTATGTGTATGTAACGGCGCCGCGACTCCCATTTTGTGAAAAATGCACATTGTGTGCATTTTTCTTGCTTCATCTTTGTTGGCTTTTGGTTCACATCTTGGCCATGTTCTTGACCTCATTTTGGCTTCAATTGCTCCTCATTAAGCTCCTTATTCACCTACAAGACAAAACACGAGAAACACAAGTAAATGATCAATATTAATCAAGTGATAAAATTCAATATGAAACTATGTATGAACTTGTAAAATGTGAATATTAATATGTAAATGATGCAATTGACTTTAGGAAAAATACCTAAAAATCATGATTATTTTTCTAAGCTAGCCTAATGCATTTTATTCATGAATACCACTAAAACCAACTTATAAAACTCATAAAAATATCTAAATGAACGTAAAACACTAAATATGAACAATTAATGCAAATATATCTAAAAACTAGCTAAATTCACCTAAAAACCAATGAAATTAATATGTAAAACATTATCTAAAACTCAATTTACCACCCACACATACCATGTTTGGGTAAATCTTCTCCCCTGCTGTCGTACTCAAAATCAAAGGAGTACTAGTTCTAATAGGAGAAAATTTCAATCTATCTACCATACAACCAGAAATAAATGACAGAGTAGAGTCAACATCAATCAAAACATACATCATGGTATCATAAATGTTGATCGTACCTTCAATCGACTGTTTGCTAAACTTGGGATCTGCCTGTGTCACTTCTCTGGCCTGCTCTCTGGTAACTACTCACATAGGACTGGTCTGGGCTATGGACATCCTTAGAGGACACTGATTCCTCTTGTGCCCCTGAACTTCGCATCCATAACAAACTAGTGGTCTCAACGCTTTAGGTGTCGATGATACAACCTATGACTCTATCCCCGACTGTCTGTTGTCCACCATACCTGACAGTACTATGTTGCTGGGGTCGGCCCGAAATCTGAACACTTTGGCCTACAGCTGGTGGTGCTACTGCCACTGGAGCGGAGGCTACAGATGCCTCATATCCACCGCCACTGAACCTCTACCTCTTGTTACGGCGACTCTTCTTACCATAAAATTGAACCTCTAACCCTAACGGGTATGTCTGAACTGAAGGAGCTGCAGGTGCCTAGACTGCAGCAGGTAACGTCATCCTAGAGTTAGCCTCTGTAGTCTCAAAATCTGAGGCTTGCCTCATCGTCTGAGCATAGGTCTGCATGCCAGCTAGTGCCAAACCCTGCCGAATACGGTCACGAAAACCATCCAGTATCCTCTGCAGCCTCAGATCATCTGTAGACACTATCTCTGGAGCAAAGAGTGCCAACCTGTTGAACTCTTGCTCATACTCTCGGACGAACATGCTGCCCTAGATCAAGTACAAAAACTGGATCCAACATTGATCCCTCTCAGTTCGTGGATAGAACTCTTCAAAAAACAACTCCTTGAATCTAGTCCAAGTTTGAATCTCACCCTCTGTACGCTCCATTCTTCCCACCATTTTTTTCTTTGTCAATTAGCTTGAACTTGGCAAGGTTGACTTTATCGCGCTCAAGAGCCCGCATGTCACTGAAAATGGTCTCCATCCTCGTCAACCATCCCTCAGCTAGCTCTAAGTCCAAACCCCCTGGAAACTCAATTGGATTCCGATTCTTGAAGGCTTTCATGACCTTCTCATAGTGGTCATTACTGCTTCCTCAGCCTCTGTCTCCCCCTCTACGACATACTGGACCCCAACTGGTCCTTCCTGATCCCCCACTGTTGTTGCTACACTACTATGCTTTGCAGCTGCTGCTACATCACCCTACGGTGGTGGCCTAACACCCTGTGTACGACCTAGCAACTCAAGGATCTGGTCCTGTTGCAGTTGAGTAGCCTCTCAGACTGCCTCAATAAGCCTAAGGCGTTCCCCTGGATCCATGGGTAATTTTGTTCTTCCTTTTTTTTTTGAAATTTTCAGCAAGGCAAACATATCAGGATTCCAAACCAGGAAAAGGTTATCCTTAAGATAACTACACATAATCATACCCATGAAAGCAGATATAACATCATATAAGTCTTTTATTATTTTTAAGGTTTTTAAACCTAAACACTCACTCTGATACAATACCTGTCACAACCCACAACCTATGACGTCATGACCGGCACATAACATCGGGTATATCCTCCCTCGATACCGTCGATGTCCTGTTAAGCCTCAACATAAACAACCTGCTAAACATATCCAATCCTCAAGCAACATAATCCATATCATAAACATCATCAAAATTTTAAACTTCCAAAATAATTACAACCCATCTAAGTGTTAAATATTAACAATAGGTGTTATCATGTACATAGTCTCAAAAATACAAAACTACATAAACAACTACACCTACATCACAAAAGACTATAGGAAGTGTTTTGCAGTGAAGCTTTCCCCTTCCCCTTCCCCTTCCTATCTGAGCCTGAAATGATAAGGAGGAAGTGTGAGCTACAACAAGCTTAATGAATATTTTCCACAAATGGCAATATATATGCATTTATACAAATAAGGCATGAGATCATCAAAACAGTTCAATAACATGATGAGATACAAATATCATACACATGCTGAAATATAATGCATCCATGACAATAATCTATCAATGCATTTCCATTATCAAACATGCAACATGCCATCCTAATCCATCCCCTGAGTAAGAGGGATTAAGGGCCTGAGTTTGCGGCTCCCAGCACTTGATCCGACCTGACATACTCGTATTCTATTAGGATTCTTAAGGTTGTGTAGCTAATAGAATCAACCCCCCAAGACACATTCCATGCCTAGGCAATCCTAACTACACAAGCCATAAAATCCTCTGTAAGGTCCACAACTACAGATCACAATATAGCAACAAGAGATTTCCTAAAATCTCAGCTACATACACCTATTGTTAACCCAATCATGCTTATGCTCAAATCCATTTCATGAATCGTTAAAACATGCATTACGCACACACACACACACACACACACATATATATATATATATATATATATATATATATCAATTCAAAACATTTCATATAGTACAATGCCACATATAGAAACCAAATGCAAAGAAACACTCATAGTTGATTGGCTAGACTAGCCAATCCCATGCCAACCAAAACAAGGCACTAGAATGCCCCAAATACTCTTCTACGCACAACAACACTAAACCCTACAATTCAACCTCCAATTGGCACAGTTGGGACACTTGGATCATCAACAAACCCTGCATACAATATAGGTTTATTCATCCATCAATAACAGTCCATACTAATGCTAAAAATCATGATTTAAGCCCCAATTACATGCCAACACTTAACTCTAACATGGCTACACTTATGTGCCAACCATTACAGCTCATTCAAGCCATAAAACACCTAATTAGATCACATGCAACGCAAAAGAAAGAGAAAGACAGATTCAATCATTGAATCCACAACAATACAATGCATTCTAAACTCAAATTGGGTTATTAGACCTCAAATAAGCCTTAGCTAGCCATAAATATATCAATGCTCATCAAAGGACTCAAAACCTAGATCATCCCCAAATTTGAAGATGCAAAACCCCCACTGTTGGACCAAAGAAATGAGCAAATTTGAAGATGCAAAACCCTCTTTCTCACTTCTCTCCAGCTAAGAAAACAAGAGAATGAGTTGCAAATGAGCAAGGAAACCGTACCTTGGCTTTATAAGTGGGGTGGTGGCCCTACCAAAAAGGTCAAAATTTTGCATTTGACCTAGGTGGAACGCGTTCCAGGGCCATGGAACTCGTTTCACAATTTTTTTTTGGCCTAGAAGCCTTTCGGCTAGTGTGAAACGTGTTCTGACACTGCTAAAATGCGTTTTAGGTTTTTCAAAATTTTTGATTTTTCATCTTTTCGCTACCCGGTCAATACACGAAATTTCGCGTATAATAGGTCGATCTCTATGTAAAAATGCGTTCCGGACTCATTTTTAATATCTTCTCACCCATTTGGGCACAAGACATGGACTTACAAAAATGGAATATGTACAAATACAACATACGCATATCCGGGTACTCTACGAGTTAAGATGACATCATCCTAAGGTACGGGTGTTACATTATTTGTGAGTGAGAGCTACAGTTATGAGTGTACTCCCCATTACTCTATATATTGATATTTGTGTTCAAATGCATGTTTAGTCAAATGATACTCATATTTAAAGAGTTAAGAATTTATGATGATATAATTCCAGTATCGATATGAATGATTGTGTGATGGGCATTGTGAATTGTGCTAAATGTAGATGGGATTCAGATGGTGTCTTACGGGTTATGGGTTATACCATCTGGATAACCATTGACAGACTGATAAGTCTATGTATTCTTCCAATATTGATAGACTGACTAAGCAGGTTGTATATGTATGAGATAGGGAGATTTTATGGGATGCCCAGATATTTGTTATGTCGAATTAAGATCCGAAGATTATGTCGAGATCTGATAAATGACGCAGACTCGATGTAGGACCCATCTCCATCTTAGTGTGGTATTTTATTCTCAGACTGGTTGACAGACCGAGAGAGTGATCTTGATGGTTGAGAGCATGCTCGAATCTGGTATATTTGAATTTTGGTGGGAATGGAAATGAATATTTTATTTGTGTAAACATGTGTGTATAGATAGGTATCAGGATAGCATAAGGATGGCACCCTTCCAATATTGATAGACTGACTACGCATGTTGTATATGTATGAGATAGGGAGATTTTATGGGATGCCCAGATATTTGTTATGTCGAATTAAGATCTGAAGATTATGTCGAGATCTGATAAATGACGCAGACTCGATGTAGGACCCATCTCCATCTTAGTGTGGTATTTTATTCTCAGACTGGTTGACAGACCGAAAGAGTGATCTTGATGGTTGAGAGCATGCTCGGATCTGGTATATTTGAATTTTGGTGGGAATGGAAATGAATATTTTATTTGTGTAAACTTGTGTGTATAGATAGGTATCAGGATAACATAAGGATGGCACCCTTAAGGCTTTATATTAAGCCTTGTAAATCTCCAACTTAATGATTTGAAAGTGTGGAGTTATTGTGATTGGTGACAGAGATTATTATTGAATACACGGAGTGTGTTTATAGGCATTGGAATGTGTTATGGCTGACCCAGTTTTGTTAAGGGTCTCACCACAGAAAGGCCATATGAGATTTGGGGCGAAAAGGAAGCTTGGACCGTGATTTAAAGGACCATTTGAGATACTTGAGAGGATAGGTCCATTGGCTTACCGATTTGCTCTACAATCACAGTTAGCCGGTGTCCATGATATTTTCCATGTATCAATGTTGAGAAAATATCATCCAAATTCCATACATTTCTTGGATATAACTCAACTATAAGTTGGGGAGGACCCACTTATCTAGAAGAGCCAATTCAAATCGTAACCAGAAGAGTTTAGGAACTCGGGAACGGGTAAACCTTACTGGTTAGGATTAAATAGAAAGTTTTGTTAAAAAAGAGCAAACTTGGGAGCAAAAGGATTGAATATGGGAGCAGTCTTCTGGATTTGTGTATCACTTGAGGAATATTCCTTGATTTTAAATTTTAAGGACGAAATTTCTTAAGTTGGGGAGATTGTAACACCCCGTACATTGGAGTCAAACATATGCGTTGACTTATACATATTGCAAGATGTATTTATATGCATATATATATGTATATGGGCATAGAACGATGAATGATGAAAATATAAGTATGGTAGGGTCGTTGGTACACTAGGATATTAGTTGTATCATGAAATACCCAACACCTAGTGAAATTTACACTTTGTAACGCAAGAAGCGCTCTTTAGTAGCAGATTCCAAAGAGCATGGTTTTATAGATTTTTTGCAAGAAGCGCGCTTCAGTATCAATTTCTCAAGAGCATAGTTTTTGGACTTTTCGCAAGAAGCGCGCTCTTGTAAGAAGAAGCCTGTTTTTCCTTGCCAAATTGCATTTTTTAAAGTGGACGATGAGGTTGTTTAACAGTTTAAAACCGCAATTTTTTGTTCATTTCAACTATTCTGAGCTAAGAAAAGAAAAGAACGGAGAAGAGGAAGAACAGGAAGCAAGGGTTCACGATTCCAAGGTAAGGATCGACCCTTTTTCGATAAAAACTTTGAATTTATGTTCCTCTCTTCGAGTTGTCCCACATAAGTGATTTTTGTAGACTTTCAACGGTTGAATTGGGAGATGATGATTTGAGCTAGAAAGTGGGAGTTTATGTGTGAATTTGATAGGTTAGTAATTGTTAATGAAATGAAAGTTATTGTTTGTGAAGTTATGCAAAAAGAATGGATTTTTCATAAATGAATACTCCGTCTTTGCAGCTGTAAGCAGTTGAGGGTTTGGGAAGTGAATTCATGATATTTAGTGTGTGTTTGAATGTGAAATTAGTTGGGAAATGATTGGCTATCTTTTATATGTGATTTACAGTGAGAATTATCGATTGAATGGGTGAACATTGATGATTTGGGAAATGTTCGGGTTTGACGTGTTTGTGTTGGAATGTGTGTGGAAAATGCATTGGGTTAGACAGTATGGTGCAGACCATTATGAGTATTTTCCTTGACTTGGTTTCTTGTATGACATTGTATATACAACTTGTGTTATAAATCATGAGTATGTAAATGTATATGCATGGTTAGTAATTGTTAATGAAATGAAAGTTATTGTTTGTGAAGTTATGCAAAAAGAATGGATTTTTCATAAATGAATACTCTGTTTTTGCAGCTATAAGCAGTTGAGGGTTTGGGAAGTGAATTCATGATATTTAGTGTGTGTTTGAATGTGAAATTAGTTGGGAAATGATTGGCTATCTTTTATATGTGATTTCCAGTGAGAATTATCGATTGAATGGGTGAACATTGATGATTTGGGAAATGTTCGGGTTTGACGTGTTTGTGTTGGAATGTGTGTGGAGAATGCATTGGGTTAGACTGTATGGTGCAGACCATTATGAGTATTTTCCTTGACTTGGTTTCTTGTATGACATTGTATATACAACTTGTGTTATAAATCATGAGTATGTAAATGTATATGCATGGTTTTGAATACATGAAAATATTTGAGAATGAAGCATGTTTTGGACTTGTTAGGGCAAGTTAAAACATGAGATCATTTATGGGATACAGTCCCGCATGAGTATTGAGTAAACTCATGAACCAAGTAGCAGTTCCTGAATGGAATTGGGAAAGATATCCCTAATTCAAAGAGGTTCGTTGCATAGACTCCTTATAAATGCATAATAAGGGGTAAGTGTCCGCTATTTTACCAGCAAGAGGGATATGGATATGTTTTTATTGAAAATTTGCATGTTTTAGAAAATGAATGCATTGAAATTAGTTTATGAGCATGTATGTCTTGTTACATGTTGTAAATGCATTTTAAATGAGGTTTCAATATGTTTGAATCACATGTTTACATAAATGCATATAAAATGCCATGTGTAGGAAATATTCACTGAGCCTGTTGTAGCTCAGCCCAATATCCTCAAATATTTCAAGTAAAGGCAAAAGGGAAAGGAAAGGCAAGAAAAGGGTATTTGACTCTTTCATTTCCTTGATATATGTGTGTATGTATGTTTTGAGGATTGGGAAACATTATTTTGCATATGTATAATTAACATCTTATATGTATATATATTATCACTAGATGAGTAGAGAGATGATATGTAGGGTAGTTTATGGTTTAGAAACTTATGATGTGAGAATTGATATATGGTTTTATGGTATTTAAGTGAATAAATGAATGTGAGTTGTATTTTGTGAAATTTGAATATGGTTTGATTAGGTGGCTTTTAGACTTGTGTTAGTCAGTATTTTAAGAGAGATTATGTCGAAATTTCTATGGAATTTGATGTGATTATTGTGAGAAGGCTGACATGATATTATGTACATCATGGTATGAGATATATGATATTCTGTGTTAGTCTTGACGTCACTCATACGGAGTCGGTTGCGACAATTTGAGTCCTTTGGAAGATTTAAATTATCATTAATCTTTCCAATTCTCTACAAAATAAGCAATTACCACAATTAGCCCAAGTTAACGGTCATAACACATCTATCATATTTTACAGGACACCCATGATGGGATTCAATCTATCAAATCATTCCCAATTGAGCTACATGACTCAATTCTTCATTTCTAATCAAGAAGAAGCAGAAATTTGGGTAGAAACCTATCTTAGATTGGGTTTTCCTCAAATCCTAGCTTCCCCCAGGTTCTCCCTTCCTTTCAACTAAAAATTGAGCCTAAGCAACCAGGTTTCAATATCTTTTAAAGTCTCGACTGCCTCACTGATCAAACTAAAAAATAAAAATAAAAATTCGAGCTTGTTCAATTGATTGGATTGCAGTCCAGCTGACTAGGTTGCCCTAGTTTCACATTTTTCCCCTTCTTTTACCTGTTCAGCCACACAATCCCATCCTACATCATATATAGGCGTATTATACCTTAAAGTCATAGAGAAAGCTTATTTTGCATCCATTCATACCACTTTCAAACCCATTAGACAAAACAATTAAGTATAGGCATTGCCAAGTACAAATGGGGATCCAATTTTATGAAAAGAAGGCATGTTAGACTACATCTCAAAACAAGTACACGTCAAAACCCGAAGATTGAAGCCATATAATGCAATATCTTCAATCTAGTCTCTACGCTGAATTGACCTCGTAACAAAACAACAAAAGAAAAAAAAAAAAGGTGAAGATTGAAATTTTGTCTTGATGACCCCACCATTTTGAGGATTACAAACACATCGGATGACGAGACAAAACAAAAGAAGGGAAAAAGGATAAATGTTACAGAAAAAAAAAAAAAAAAAAAAAACTTCGTTGATGTAAAATATTTTCAAAACCCAAAAATTAAAGTCATATAATGCAATATTCTTACATGTTACATCTAATATAATATTATAGATATTCATGTTTACATGTTTTAAAAAAGCGATTTTGACTTTCATTGTCTAGCCCTAAATAAAAAAGAGGGGGAAGGGTAAATGTTACAAAAAAAATATACTTATAATGTAAGTAAATTATTTCAATCATTATTAAAGTTTTTTACCCACATTCAACGTACATGATCATTGACTAGTTTACATAAAAATATATTTAAAAAATTTTATATTTAAACAATTTCGATCTCGTAAAACTCTATGATAAGATATAAAGAAAGGAAAAAAACAAAAAAAAAAACGGTTGCAGTAGCTTGACAAAAAGCACTAAATATTCACACTTAAACACAAAATAGATCCAGACATATATATGCTTAAAAAAAGTAAAAAGTAAAAAGTAAAAAAAGAAAAAACAAAGTGTTGCTGTAGAAAAGGCACCAAGTATTTGAAGTGATACAGTGGAAAAAAGGTTGGCTTTAGCCAAAAAATAGATTATCAACGCCACAAACGCTGTTCTAGAGAAAAAGAAAAAAAGCAATATAAATGTATATAATTACAGATAGAAAACGCAGGATCAACGTGACAAGAGAGAGAGAAAGTACTCTGTTGCCTCAGAGCATGTTGTTATCCCTGCAAAGCAAATCCCATGCATTCATAGCCTTACATCTTTCAGTAACCCACCCTTTTCAAGCTCACTGACTAGATCCCTCAAAGATGGAACTTTCATAGCAAGTGTCCTGTAAAGTCTAGAGTAGCGTGCTCTTGTCCCATCAGCAGTTCTTGCTAGAGCCAGCAAGCTTATTGCCTCGGGCAGCTGGGCAAATACTTGTTTCATGTCCTCTAAACTCATATTAGCAAGAACAGTGGGTCTCGGCACAACTCTTATGATTTCGCCGCCTTTAGGGTCCTGAACTCGTGCATCTGCCTTAATCACAAGTTCG
>JAYMFD010000537.1:0-33131 GCA_035771175.1 Paratinospora sagittata | reverse complement strand
TCAGCTGACGGTAGTCTATGCACAATCAAAGACTCTCATCCTTCTTCTTGATGAACAACACAGATGCTCTCCAAGGTGACATCCTAAGGAAAATAAATCCCTTGCCCATCAGCTCATCAAGCTGGGATCTGAGTTCATTCAACTCCTTCGGTGCCATATGATACGGTGGGATGGAAATGGGTTTTGTCCCGGGCATCAGCTCAATGATAAAGTCTACCTCTCGCTTAGGCGGTAAGCCAGGTAACTCATCAAGAAAAACCTTTGGGTACTCGCTGACTACAGGAATGTCTGCTAACTAAACGCCCTATCCCACATCATCCACTGGCCTCAAACTATCCATCGTAGCAACCTCATCACCGGTGGCTAATCTACCCTGGGTAGGTGGTCTCGATGCAGTCCTGCCTCGAAAAATAAAGACTGGCTCTCCGAGTATCTGAAAGACAACCCTCTTGACAAAACAATCAATTCCAAAACCTTTTACTCCAGCAGACGCGGGCATCAATTATGATGATATAGTTGTCTCGCCTATTAATGATCAAGGTTGTGGTCGTGGACGTGCCAGTCCACGACGAGGATGGGGACAGGGAGGGGGACGGGGACAAGGACATGCATGACATGAGATTGATGTTCAAGCCGATGAGTCATTGCCTTCCTCCCCTTTACATGAGAGTCATGTGCGACAGGTTGAGGAGTCATTACCTTCCTCACCTTTACATGATAATCACGGTCATGAGCCACAGGTGTTCAAAGATCTTTTACAACTTACTCACGAAGGTCCTTCCCAACCAATTCAAGATTAACCAGAACTACAAGTGTTCCGATGCCAACCACGTCAAGGAAGAGTATGTACTTGGTGTCTATCAAAGAATATGAGCTTATGTACAATTTGTTTTTGTTATGTTACAAACATTATTGTAGTTACTATTTATTCGAACATATAGAAATGGATGAGCTATATTTTGGGAATTTAGTTCCTTGAATGATTCGACTTTAATTGATTCAAGAATATAATCCTTAAAGTTATTTATACTAAATACAATGTACAGGCGCCTAGGATGAAGTCGAACAATTTACTTTAATCTTCGATTTTTCTTAAAACCTTGAATTTCGAATGGGGGGTCAAAAATTCAACCGCGCATAGGAACGGGGTTTCGTCGCCTCTGGGGGTTCGTGGAAGGATATTAGGACACGCTCAAAGTGGTCCGATAAAAAAAGATCCGTAGTTTGGCCTCGGTGAAGCCGAACAGTTTACTTTAATCTTCAGTTTTTCTTAAAAACTTGAATTCAAAATAGGGGTTCAAAAATTCAACCGGGCATGGGAACAGTGTTCCGTCTCCTCTGGGGGTTCGTGGAAAGTTATTGGGACTCACTCAAAGTGGTTCGGTAAAAAAAACAACTGTGGTTTTGCCACGATGAAGCCAAACAGTTTACTTTAATATTTCATTTTTCTTAAAAACTTGAATTCCGAATAGGGGGTCAAAAATTCAACCGGACATGGGAACGAGGTTTCGTCACCTCCAGGGGTTTGTGGGAGGGTATGGGGACTCGCTCAAACTGGTCTGGTAAAAAAAAACCCGTGGTTTGGCCTCGGTGAAGTCGAACAATTTACTTTAATCTTCCATTTTTCTTAAAAACTTGAATTATGGATTGGGGGTTAAAATTTCAACCGGGCATGTCCAGGGGTTCGTGGGTGGTTATTAGGACTCGTTCAAAGTGGTCCGGTAAAAAAAAACCTCGTGGTTTGGCCTCGGTAAAGCCGAACAGTTTGCTAATCATCTATTTTTTTAAAAAAAACTTGAATTCTGGATGGGGGTCAAAAACTCAACCGAGCATGGGAACGAGGTTCCGTTGCCTCTGGGGGTTCGTGGGAGGTTAATGGGACTCGCTCAAAGTGGTCCGATAAAAGAAAACCTTGTGGTTTGGCCTCGGTGAAGCCAAACAGTTTATTTTAATCTTCCGTTTTTCTTAAAAACTTAAATTTCGAATGGGAGGTCAAAAATTTAACCGGGTATGGGAACGAGGTTCTGTTACCTCCGAGGGTTCGTGGGAGAGTATTGGGACTCACTCAAAGCGGTCCGGTAAAATAAAACCTCGTGGTTTGGCTTCGGAGAAGCCAAACAGTTTACTTTAATCTTCCGTTTTTCTTAAAAACTTGAATTTCGAAATGGGGGTCAAAAATTTAACCGGGTATGGGAACGAGGTTCTGTCACCTCCGAGGGTTCGTGGGAAAGTATTGGAACTCACTCAAAGCGGTCCGGTAAAATAAAACCTCGTGGTTTGGCCTCGGAGAAGCCAAACAGTTTACTTTAATCTTTCGTTTTTCTTAAAAACTTGAATTCCGAATGGGGGGTCAAAAATTCAACTGGGCATGGGAACGGGGTTTCGTCGCCTTTAGGGGTTCATGGGAGGGTATTGGGACTCGCTCAAAGTGGTCCGGTAAAAAATAACCTTGTGGTTTGGCCTCGGTGAAGCCTAACAGTTTACATTAATCTTCGATTTTTCTTAAAAACTTGAATTTTGAATGGGGGTCAAAAATTCAACCGGGCATGCGAACGAGGTTCTATCACCTTCGAGGGTTCGTGGGAAAGTATTGGGACTCGCTCAAAGAGGTATGGTAAAATAAAACCTCGTGGTTTGGCCTCGATGAAGCCAAACAGTTTACTTTAATTTTTCATTTTTCTTAAAAACTTCAATTTCGAATGGGGGTCAAAACTTCAACTGGGCATGGGAACGGGGTTTCGCGGTTCATGGGAGGGTATTGGGACTCTCTCAAAGTGGTTCGGTAAAAAATAACCCTGTGGTTTGGCCTCGGTGAAGCCTAACAGTTTACTTTAATCTTCGATTTTTATTAAAAACTTGAATTTTGAATGGGGGTCAAAAATTCAATAGGGCATGCGAACGGGGTTCTGTCGCCTCCGAGGGTTCGTGGGAGAGTATTGGGACTCGCTCAAAGTGGTCCAGTAAAAAAAACCCCATGGTTTGGCCTCGGTGAAGCTGAATAGTTTACTTTAATCTTTTATTTTTCTTAAAAACTAGAATTCAATCGGGCACGGGAACGGGGTTTCGTTGCCTTTGGGAGTTTGTGGGAGGTTATTGGGGCTTACTCAAAGTGGTCCGGTAAAAAAGATTCTCTTGATTTGGCCACGGTGAAGCCAAATAGTTTTACTTTAATATTCTGTTTTTCTTAAAAACTTGAATTTCGGATGGAGAGTCAAAAATTCAACCGGGCATGAGAAGTTGCCTCCGGGGGTTCGTGGGAGGGTATTGGGACTCGTTCAAAGTGGTCCGGTAAAAAAAACACCATGTGGTTTGGCCTCGGTGAAGCCGAACAGTTTACTTTAATCCTTGTTTTTTCTTAAAAATTTGAATTTCGGATGGGGGTCAAAAATTCAACCGGGCATGGGAATGGAGTTTCGTCGCCTCCGGGGGTTCGTCGGAGGTTATTGGGGCTCGCTCAAAGTGGTCTGGTAAAAAAAAATCTCGTGGTTTGGCCACGGTGAAGCCAAACAATTTACTTTAATCTTTTGTTTTCCTTAAAAACTTGAATTCTGGATTAGGGGTCAAAAATTCAACCGGGCATAGGAAGGGGGGTTCCATCGCCTTCGAGGGTTCGTGGAAAGATATTGGAACTCGCTAAAAGTGGTCCAGTGAAAAAAAAAACTCATGATTTGGCCTCGGTGAAACCGAGCATTTTACTTTAATCTTCCATTTTTCTTAAAAACTTGAATTCTGGATTGGGGGTCAAAAATTCAACCGTGCATGTTCGTGGGTGATTTATTAAGACTTGCTCAAAGTGGTCCGGTAAAATAAAAACTTGTGGTTTGGCCTCGGTGAAGTCGAACAGTTTACTTTAATCTTCTATTTTTCTTAAAAACTTGAATTTCGAATGGGGGTCAAAAATTCAACCGGGTATGAGAACACGATTTCGTCGACTCCAGGGATTCGTGATAGGTTATTGGGACTCGATCAAAGTGGTCTGATAAAAGAAAAATCTCGTGGTTTTGCCTCGGCGAAGCCAAACAATTTACTTTAATCTTCCGTTTTTTTTTTAAACTTGAATTTTGGATTCGAGGTAAAAAATTCACTGGGAGTTCGGTGTAGGTTACGGGCGCGTTGGATAGCCGGAGGCACTTATGGAAAGTGTCGGGAGTGGTTGAAAAAAAAAAACTTCGTTGGATAGCCCGTGATGGCCATTGACATGTGTAATTTTTTTTTTAATTTGATTTTATTCTTTTTTTTTAAGAACCCATGCCTCCCATTCAGACTTGAGATTTAAGATAAATAAATAAATAAATAAATAAATAAATATTTCTAATGAATAAGTTTTGGCCTCGTTGGCGCCGAAGTGGCGCTAACTTGTCCAAAACTTGCATAATTATGATATATTATTTTTTGATATTTTTTTGTGGAAATAATAGAAAATCCCTGGCTTGAACTTCGTGGGCTCCACCCACAGCATAGGATCCCTCTGATGGCCCACCCATTCGCTGGTAGTATTGTGCGACGTGGAAAATGGTACCACCGACAGTGCAGTCTTCAGATGACGAGTGGAGGCAGAAAAAACAGGCGCCGGAGGTGCAGTGGTAGCATCTCTTGGATGATGTGACAGATATAAAGGACGCTTAGCAAGATCTGAGTCTTGGGGTAGTGTCGGTCCAGCTTCAAGCATGATCTATACGTCACATAAAGTAACAATGTTAATAATAATCAGAAATATTGTTAATTTAATTAACAAAGAAAAATGGCATTTACATTAATATAAACACTTTTATTTAATGGTGTATTTGATAAAAATGTTTCCATGAATATGATATAAAAATGTGATCATTAATTGGATTAAGCACCACATACATTGAAATACGTAATACATTTATATTCAATAATATGCTTGAATATAGAAGATATGGTCGAATACTAAACCATAACAACAATGGTTTATAAGAAAGATACAATATTCTTGCACTAAATTAAGTTAATTAGAAATTTATTATGTTGTTTGGAAATCAACAAGCTAGCTAGGTATTAATTCGGGATGGCAAAAGTGCGGGTATAGATAACTTCTTACACTAACGAACATATATTGCGTCCATACCTGGCTCATTTTTAAAAATGGACACAAATTTTTTTTCAAACCCAACCTGGTTTCAAGAATTTCATTTTCATATCTACTTCCAACCGAACCAGACAATACCAAACAAAAAGGTCTGAACACAACATAAATTGTCATCCCTACTATTAATGTTATATATTGCTCACGATATTTGTGGGTCCTAGCCTATTAAGCTCATACTTATTATAACTTATTTTGTAAAGCTCATTATTAGAGCATGTATAAGGGTTTAATTCAGATTTTTAATGTGTTCTTTTGTCTTCTTGAAGTGAGAGAACCGCTAAGAAAGAAGTAGGGTTCAACTTATATTCCCCCGTTATCATAGCGTATTTTTTTATTTCTAAGTGATTCATCACCTGTAGATATAGGCATAGCCAAATCACGTTAAAATTGTGGTTTCTTGTGTGATTGTTTCTTTATTGCTTGAATTGCACACACTTTCATTTCAATTTTTTTAGAACTTAATTTAGAATAGAGAGAAATGACTATGGAAGATAATTCTTGGAACATCTCCGATATATCAACATTTGAACGTATGAATGTTGGTTTTATTAAAATGTAACAAAGAAAGGATATTATGTTGTGACAAATATATATGAATAAAAAACTTTAGATATGTATCCATATATAAATAAGTGCATTCCAACTAATTCACATGGGTCAAAATATCTAAATCTAAAGACTTTATTAAGACAAAGAACAAAGCATATTTTTTATCCTTGTTTGTGGATCACAAGTATTAGTGCGGTGGTCCAAAGAGAACATGATATAGTAAATAATAAAGTTGCCAGCACAACCCGGGGACCTGGGGTTGGACTTGGAACCTGTAAATTGTAATACATAAGATGCACTATCTAATTGGCAATGAGTACATCAAACGAATTGACCAATGCCCAAATCTTAATAAATGAGAGGTTTTTAAAAGAAAAAGGAAAAAAAAAAGATCCCATATCAGTGGGCTGTGAGTGCTCCCTGCTTTAAAGACCCGTGGTGATTACTCATTTTTTTAGCATCACCGGAAGGTTATTCCTTGTATATGAGAGGTTTTTAGAATATATATAAGCATCTAACACCATGCTTTGATTAGTAATTGGATATCATTAATAAGAAGGGTTTACAGTTGTTGTATCTAATTAAAAATATGGTGAACAATACGAGACATACTAATTTGTCTATGTTCAAGAATAAACAACAATGATATATTAATAATCAAAAAGCTGAGAAATATATAAAGGAGCATAAGAGATACTCAAAATCTCACAAAGAAAAGAAAATCAATTCAACACCACGCACCTAGGAAAAAAACATAAAGAAATTACTTCAAACATTTTCCCCAATTTCCAATCCAACTATTGATACGAAAGTCTCCATTAATCTTAAAGGCTATTAACCATGAACATTAATCTTAAAGGCTATTAACCATGAACTAGCTAAAATCATCACTTCATTCCAAACATCCTCCATTGTCCTAACACAACCATCAAAGATTCGACGGTTACATTCCAACTAAATCATCCAAATTGTTGCCAAAACAGCTGAAAGCATAATCTTAACTAGCTTTCCATTAAGACCGTTAATATGAGAGATTATCATAGCATCTTCAAACGAAACCGGGGTAGAGAAACAAACTCCAAGTCTAGATTGTCATTCATTCCGAATGTGCCCTGCAAAGGGACAACTAAATAACAAATGGCCAGAATCGTCCGCACTATTAAAACACAAGGAACAACAATGAGGTTGCAAGCAAAAGTGTGGAAAGCGCCTTTGAAGCTCATCACCCATGCAAAGCTTATTATGGGCCAAAATCCATCCAAACACTTTAACTTTTGACGGAACAAGAGCTTCCCAAACCAAGTTGAAAATAGGCAACAAAGAAATGGAAGTGTCATCAATCACGAAATGGAACAAAGACTGACACGAATAATGGCCAGAGTGATGTAACACAAATAGCAAGTTATCATATTCAACCCTTTGGCCAACTGTAAGATGACAAGGATTGCATATATTCCAAATACATGGTCCCCCCAAATCATTAGGAGTAGTGAAGTGATCATTGGTATGGTAAGGGAATGAAGATGCGTGATAAAGTCTTGGGAAGAGGTCGACAAGGGGGGAGTCAGTTAACCACCTATCCTCCCAAAATTTGAATATCCTACCATCACCTAAGATGGGCTGAAAATGTGGGAACAAAATAGGAAGTAACGAAAGAATAAATTTCCAAGGAAAACGAAAGGTAGAACGAGTGGGAGGGATAATCCTTCTGCTGAAATCAATGTGCCCATACTTGCTAGCAATAACCTTTGCCCATAAAGATTGTTCCATCTTGCATAACCTCCACACCCACTTTGCACATAAAGCCTTATTCCTCTTCATGATGTTACCCACACCCAACCCGCCTTATTCTGCGGTCTTTGTACCACGTCCCACTTGATAAGTTGAGTCCCAAATATCAAGTGGGACTTGAAAGTAACTAAATACCCACTCTTAACTCTATAATTTCCATTTTTTGTGTAATGCCATGTGAGGTCATCTTCCACTTCTCTGTTGCTAAGAGAAACTTGAAGGATAGCTTGTACATCATCCTCCCAAACTATTGCTTTGAGATCCTCCACCTTCCAAGTTATGTCATCGGCAATGAAGTCTAACTTTTTTATCCATAGCTTCTGAGAATGGGGTAATAAGTGTGAATGAACGGAATGATTATTAAGATCTATATTGGATTTGATTTGTGGTATATTAGGAAAAAAAATTCTGTAAATGTTGAGAAGGATTGTGAGACTACGTGAAGGCTGACAGTGTATTATATATTGTATATGGGTATGTACAGTGTATAGTGCACTGTGTCGGTCATGACGTCAGCCTACGTTAGGCGCGTCGTGACAAAAGTTCATAGGTTGACTTAACTGAGGCCACTACTGATGAAGTAACCGTCTTAGTAAATGCAATTTAACCTTGAATATTATTAGCGTCCTAATGTTTCATCAACGTCCTGATTTGTCAAGTTCAGGAGGACGCTGCTGAGACATTAGCATTTTGAAAGGCACATAAAAACAATTTTGAATTTTTATTTAAAGCTCGATTAAATCAACTGAAAAATTCGATCAAATCATTCACTTAAAATGATTGAGAAATTGAACCATTTGAAAATACCTTTAAAGCATATCAATCAAAACATGCAAGACGTTTATGCGTGATTTTGAAAAATGTGTAAGCAATAAAAAATAAGAAAATGTGTGATACATTACATTCTTTATGTGTTCTTCTCATAATTTTCAAACCCAACTCTTCTTTATGATATCTTCATCATTTTCTTCGCACTTGAGTTGAGCAGTCGAGAACGTCGATCGTGTGATGTGGTCGCGAAGTCCATGATCGAATTGTTCTTCTACTTTTGCTTTCTTGAGATGCTGAAATATATCCTTGATTGAAGCATTAGCTCCAAGTAATGGATTGTTTATTGGTTGTAAGCATCGAAACCATTATGGAGCGTGCTAAGTGATGAACCATTTAGGCCAACAAAATGTTCGAGGGCTTGGAAAACCTCAAACATTCCGCAATGTGCGTGACCTAGTCCGCTCTCAAGATCCCAAGGTTATACTTTTGATCGAGTCAAGAATCGGGGTGCAAAAGTTGGGTGTGATAAAATCGAAACTGGGTTATGATGGTTGCTTATACAATAATGCTACAGGAAAAAGGAGGTGGGTTGGCTATCTTCTGGAAGGATCAAGTGCATATCTCTCTGCGATCTCTCTTTGAAGGGCATGTTGATGTTCAAGTTCAAGACGAAGATGGGGTCCATTGGCATTTAACTGGTTTCTATGGAAAACCTGAAACTAACTTCAGATTTCAATCTTGGGAACTTTTGTGACGTCTTAAAGACAATGCGGCCTCGAAATGGTTGATCATTCGTGATTTTAATGAAATTCTCAGCCAAAGAGATAAGAAGGGGGGTGCGCTAAGAACAACTAGCCAGATGGAAGACTTTGGAGAGGTGATTGATCATTGTGAGTTCCAGGATATGGGTTTTTCTGGGCCTCCATTTACCTGGTCTAACAAAAGATGTGAAGAGGCAAACATCCAAGAAAGGCTTGACCAAGCTTTTTGTATAGAGGCCTGGAGAAATCACTTCCAAGATGCCAATTGTTACCATTTGGGTTTCTATAGTTCAGATCACCGTCCCATTTTGGTGAATACCAAAGATATGGCTTATGGTAATAAAGTGAAGAATAAAAAAAGGCTAATGTTTGAGTTTCTCTGGGTAGGAGAACAAAGAGTTCCTGAAATATGAAATTTTCTATACTTAGGCCATATTGTCGATTTACACTAGGTCACCATGTTCAGCCATGTATATCACTGATTTTGCATCATGGGTTTATCAACAATGGCAACTAGGTCAACATAGTTGACATGCAAGCTATTTGGAAAGGTCTAAGTTCATATTCTAAATTTGGGTCTAATACAAGCAACCCTACCAAATCTTCATTTAATATTTTGTTCAGATGTATCAATCTACCAACAGAAATACGTAATCACAAAATCAACCGTACAGATTGAAGAATGTGAAGAAACAAACTTTCTGTCCAAATATCACCCCAATCCAACGGTGGACCGAAAAGATAAGTATCTTTGATGAACAAGTCTCTAATTAGACAATTTCTCCTTTCCTGCAGCAAATACTCAAACTCAGATGACTATATCACACAACATGCTTAACTCATAAACATCTCCACCGTTCAAAATGCAGAAATATCAGTTGTAAACTACATACCCATATTTGATATCCATCCAACGGTAGATTGAGGAGATCTATAAGTTTGAGCAAAACGGCGCGAGAAATCCAGACTTTCCGACCAGCTTTGTTTGAGAGGTTAGATCTCTTAGACGAAACCTCTAATCAAGATCTCTACCGTTCAGAATGCAGAAATATCGGTTTTAAACTACATACCCAAATTTGATATCCATCCAACAGAAGATTGAGGAGATTTATAAGATTGAGCGAAACGGCGCGAGAAATCTAGACTTTTCGACCAGCTTGGTTTGAGAGGTTAGATCTCTTAGAAGAAACCTCAAATCAAGATCTCCACCGTTTAGAATGCAGAACCATAAGCTACGAACTTGCTGACAAAATTTGAGCTCAATCTGACCATATATCCCGAAGATCCAGCTCTTTGATGAAAACGTTGCAGAGATTTTCCTCCCGCAACTCCCTCTTTCTTTCTCTTCTTCTTTCCTTTCTCTTCTTTTCTTTTATTTTTTTCCTTTCTCTCCACTCATCTCACTTTATAGCACATTCTTGGATTCCCTCCACTCACCTCACTTTCTAGCACATTCTTGGATTAGAGCAGTGGACATGGGACACTTGTCCACTTTCACGCACCAACCTTCACATGTGTTGGTCTCATACTACCCATACCAACCACATGTACTTTAACCAATCTCATGCTTCCATGTATTTTAAATTTTCAATCCATTTAATACACCAAATTTTCATTCTCATTTATCTTTTTATTCAATCAATCCTAACCCGTATCAATTCATGGTTTAATGGACCCATGCATAAATAATAACATATGCATTATACTTTAATTTAACATGACCCATATACAATTTATAATACACATATTTATATACATTATCAAGCATCAACTATACAAACATTAAACAACCATCAAACAAACACCAACCATATCAAGGCAACACATAGAGTTTGGGCAAAGTGCAATTGGGTTATGGGCTAGATGAAATAATTTTCGGGGCGTCACATATACATCTAGCTTAGATAGTAATTTCATGAAGAAATAGAGTGAAAATCACTTACAACGAGCCCGAATTTGACGCGAATCCCGCGTTTCCCCTTTTTCTTCTTCTCCTTCTTCTCGATTATTCCTCTTCTGTAGCTCTCCAGCAACTTCGTTCATTTTGTTTTTTTCTTTCGTTTGTTTTTTTTTATTTTTTATTACATACGAGATATGTCAGAGATTTTCTCTGATGCATGAATCAAGTTTCTTGAAACATTCTTTATTCACGCAATTTGAGAAAAACCAGAATGTTCGTGAAAATTGCAGTTGTCATTTTCATAAAAGATTCTAGTTGTTGTGTGTAAACGTTCACTTTGAATTTCAAATTCAAACATCCAACAACTCTATTTTACTAAGTCTATAAATACTAGCACTTAAATTCAAAACAAGTCGTCACTAATTTTATTGAGCAAATACTTTTGAACGTTAGTTGAATTTTCAATCTTAACTTCAAAAGTTTAAATTGTTCTAATTTTTCAAAGTGTGTTCTTTGAAACTTTCTTATTCAAAAGATTTTCGTTCTAAGCTTAATATCTATCTTTCTTTGAAAGTCTATTTGAATAATGCAGAACTATTTTTTACTCAAATTCTCAGCCATGTTTTATTCTTGTAATCAATCATGCTGATCAAGGAATTTGAGAGATGGTTCATAGGATACAGTTATACTTTATCCTAAAAATTGTTTCAAGCTATAACTGTAGTTATACAAACTGTTGAGTATCAAACCAGAAGTTTTCCTGATCATCAAAACTTCCCATATGTTTTTATCCATTGGCAAAACCTTTTGTGTATGTATAAGTTTTACACTTGTTTCCCTTTTGATTTCTAATTCAATGTTTGATCAAGTTAAAGAGTCTCTAAAGATGCATCACACAACTATTTTTCAAGAAGCATCATACAAGCTTTTCAAAACTACACTTGAGCAATACTAAAACATTGAAAGGTAAAAGGATTGTAAGTGTATTTCTCTCAGCATTACGTGCTTAATTCTACATATCTTTATGTTGTAAAATAAAATAATAAAGAAACACAGAGACGTAACGTGGTTCGGCCTTATGGCCTAGGTCCACGCGAGAAGAGAGAAGAATTCTTCTTATTCGTGATGATACCTCAATGGAGGAACACCAAATAAATAGAATTATATAGTTGTTTACTGTATAGTAACTTTTACAATTTCAGTATCTTTTAGATATGGCAACTCCTAAAAATAATTATTCCTCTAAATGGTAACACCATAAATGGCAACGCAATCCCCTAAATTTCTCTCTTCTCCGCAACACTCCCCCTCAAATTGGTGAATAAAGATTTATCATTCCTAGCTTGGATACATTTGCTTGGAATACAATATGGCTTAACCCTTTAGTGAGCACATCAGCAAGTTGATTATTGGTAGACACATATGGAGTACAGATCAACCCACTATCAAGTTTTTCTTTAATGAAGTGTCTATCAATCTCAATATGCTTGGTTCGATCATGTTAAACTGGGTTATGAGCAATGTTCATTGTAGACTTATTGTCACAATAGAGTCTCATAGGGCCATCCCAGTGTATCTTCAAATCTGTCAAAATTATCTGCAATCATAATAGCTCACAAACCCCTTGTGCCATTACTCAAAATTCTGCTTCAGCACTAGATCTGGCCACAACATTCTGCTGTTTACTTCGCTATGTCACCAAATTCCCACCAAGAAACATACAATATTCAGTAGTTGATCTTCTGTCAACTACTGAACCAACATAGTCTGCGTTCGTATATGCTTCAAGAACTACTCCTGTGTGTCGTTTAAATAAGATGCCCTGCCCTGGAGTTCCTTTAAGATACTGTAAGGCACGGTTAACTGCTTGCAAATGAATATCTTTAGGGTTGTGCATGAACCGACTGATTACACCCACTGCATATACAATATCAGGTCTCGTGTGAGAGAGATAAATGAGTCTTCCTACTAGTCTTTGATACATCTCCTTATTGACAGTAGGTGCTTCTTCAGCTTCTCCAAGCTTATGATTGGGATCAATAGGTGTGGTTATTGGTTTGCATGCTAACTTCCCTATTTCTTTAAGGAGATCTGTGATGTACTTCTGTTGAGAAATAAAGATCTCTTGTTTGGAATGTGCCACTTCAATTCCAAGAAAGTACTTCAACCGTCCTAGATCCTTGATCTTGAATTCTTTGGCCAGAGACTGTTTCAGGCTTTGTTTCTCATGCTTATCATTTCCAGTCATAATGATGTCATTTACATATACCAAGAGCATTGTAACTCCCTCAGACGCTGAGCGCGTAATGAATAATGTATGATCTCCTTGGCTCTGCTTATATCCCTTCTCTTTCATTACTCTGGAAAAGCGACCAAACCATGCTCTTGAAGATTATTTAAGTCCGTACAAGGCATTTTTCAATTTGCACACTTTACCACTGGTTATACAGCTTTCGAATCCAGAAAGAACCTCAATATAGATCTCTTCTTCCAGTTCTCCGTGAAGAAAAATATTTTTCACATCAAATTGTTGTAAACCCCAGTCGTAGTTGGTAGCTAAAGAAAGCAAATACTCGAACCGTGTTCACCTTGGCAACCGGTGCAAATGTCTCCAAATAGTCCACACCATATGTCTGAGTGTACCCTTTCGCTACTAATCTTACCTTGTATCTCTCCAGTGACCCATTTGCTCGGTACTTAACAGTATAAACCCATTTGCATCCCACGGGTTTCTTTCCGGCAGGTAAATCAACTAACTCCCATGTTGCATTTTTTTTTCTAGGGCCTCCATTCCCACATTCGTAGCTTGTTTCCAATCTTTATTAGATAACGCCTTGGATACTGATGTAGGAGTCTTGATATTGTTCAAACCGGTAAGGAAACTCTTATGGGTTGGTGAAAACTTCTCAAAGAACACAACATGAGATAGTGGATACAAGGGATGCTTGGTGCATTCCCTGGTTCCCTTTCTAATGGCAATGGGTAGATCACTGTCAGGTTTAGAGGCTAAAAGATCACTGTTAGTTTCAAAGACTAATGAAATTTGTAAAGAGTGTTCAAAGCCTGTTACCTCATTCGCAAGACTTGGTTCAGATTCTTGAACTTGCGTCGGTTCAGGGACTGGAGCTTTCTAAATTGAGTACGTTTGTTCAGTCATCTAATCCATGGGTTCATCATTTTGGTTATCAATGGGTTCAAAGAGGGTAGGAGATTTAGGTTTGGTTTGTTGAAGGTAAAAAGGTTAAGAGGGTCAAAACGAACAAACAGACTCCGATTCTTGTCTTCCTTGATGACACTCTCCCCCTTAAGAGAAGGAGCGAAAAAATAGGGCACATGTTCACAAAAAGTGATATCGGCAGAGACAAAGAATTTCTTTGAAGGCGGATGATAACATTTATTTCCATTTTGAGTGGAAGAGTATCCTACAAAGACACATTTAAGAGCTCTGGGGCCCAACTTCTCCCTGTTAGGTTGGTGAATATGGACAAATGATACATACCCAAATATCTTAGGTATAAGATTATTAGAAATTTTGAGCTTAGGGTAAAATTGACAGAGCTTTTCCATAGGACTTTTGAAACCAAGGGTCTAGTATGATATGCGGTTAATAAGGTGTGTTGCAGTAAGGACAGTTTCCCCTCAACAAGACTTAGGCATATTATTCTGAAATAAAAAGGCTCGGGTTGTATCAAGCAGGTGGTCATTTTTTCTTTCTGCAACTCCATTTTGTTGTGGGGTGTGAACACAGGATGATTCATGAAGGATCCCCTCGTTTTGGAAGTAATTGGTCAAGGTTTGATTAAAATAGTCTCTTGCATTGTCAGATCGAAATCGTTTGATTTTTGCACCAAACTGTGTGTCATGTTATGGAAGGTGGGAAGAACAAAGCTCACATCGGATTTTTGTTTTAGTAAGAACATCCACGAGACTCTAGTACAGTCATCAATGAAAGACACAAACCATCATGCTCAAGAAACATTAGCTATTGGAGAAGGACCCCAAATATCACTATGAATGAGATCAAAAGGATCTGAACTTCTTTCATTACTAAGTGGAAAAGATATACGCTTGTGTTTAGCTAGTTCACACACGTCACAATGAAAATCTTCAACATCTAGATACTTAAACAAAAAAGGAAACATAATTTTAAGGGTTCTCAAAGAAAGATGACCAAGGCGGTGATGATGAAGTCATAGCTTTTCTTTATTGAAAAAATTGTACTCGGAGAAAAATGAAGTGTTACTCTTGAGGATGTACTGGTGTCTCAAGGTAATACAGCCCGTCCTGTTCCTTAGCACGTCCAATCATCGTCCCCAGGTCCTAGTCCTGAAACACACAGTAAGTAGGGAAGAAAGTTACATTACAACTCAGATCATGGGTCAATTTTTTAATAGAGATAAGATTAATAAATAGTTTAGGAACATGAAGAACATTTCTGAGTGTAAGGGTGGGGCTGATGTGAACATCACCTATACCAGCAATTGTGAATTGTGGTTAAGGATCCATCAACTGTAGCTATTTCTCGACTACTAGGACAGGGATTGTAAGTATGAAACATAGTGGGGGAATTGGTCATGTGATCAGTAGCACCGAAATCTATAACCCAAGAGTTAGCAAAAAACTTATCTGAGACTTTAAATCCAATAGAAATAGGAAATTTACCTGAATGTGCCAATGAACAGGTACCTGAGGGTTTGTCCAGTGTGCCAAGCAAAGATTTCAATCTTTCAATGTCGTCTTGGCTGAATCCTACTGGCATTGGGGAGTCTACAACTGTTTGTTCAGTAGACAGATGGGTGTGTCCACTGGTCTTCTGTTGTCTTCCTTTGTAGCCCCATTCTTTATTGAAAGTTGAAGGCTTGCCATAAAGTTTCCAACACTTCTCCCTGGTATGTCTAGCCTTCTGACAATAAGTACACCAAAGATTGCCCATATTGTCTCGATTTGAGACCTTTGATGATTCAGCTCGCAGAGTATTTGTCTTCTAATCATTTCCTCGATTGGCAACCATAGCTGAGCCTTCCATCTTCTAAGGTGTGAGCATGACACTTCTTCCGCCTTCTTCAGTCCGGATAACAGAGATAGTCTCATTCAGAGTTGACAATTCTTTACTGAGAGTCTGAACTCTCACTTGATCAAACTCTGTATTGAGTCCAGCCAAGAAGTCATAGACCCGATCCTTCTCAATGTAGTTTTTTAAAACTACAGCATCTGCAGGGCATTTAGTCTCAATACACCTATAATGGTCAGGTTCCTGCCAGAGATTCTTCAATACATTGGCATATTCTATGACTGTCATGTTGCCTTGTTTTGTTGTTCCAACTTTCACTTTGATCTCATACACTTGGGTTGCATCATGGGCCTTAGAGTATGTTTGATGAACGACATCTCAAATGTCTTTGGCGGCAGTCAGAAACATGCATGTATAATATTTGGCATCATTGAATTCTATAGCCACGCCATGATAGAAGCAACTTCGTTATCCCACGCTATAAACTTAGGATCTCCAAGTGTAGGTCTAGTGCCCAAAAGATGACTCAATTTTTCTTGGCCTTTTAAAAAAGTACGCACTAGCTGAGCCACTTCAAATAATTTTGTCCATCAAGTCTGTATGCTGCCTGAATGTTTGGTAGTTCTCCTTTCTCCGTTTTGTCAACTGCTTCTTCAGTCTGCACCATTCCAGAAGTAGCCAATATTTATTTATTTTTTAACTTTTTTAGGGCTTAAAGAAGAAGAAAGAAAGGGAGATGAGAGACGAGAGCAGAGAGAGATGAGAAATGACGAACCAGATGGATGTTGCAAGCTCTGAGCGACGAAGACGATGGTGCAACGACAGTAGTAACGCAACAGCAACAGCAACGGTGGAGATGAAGGTGGCGAAGGCAGTGACGAAGTTCAGCAAAGGAGCTGCGACGAAATCAATACGGAGAAGCTGCGACAGTGAACGACGAAATATACAATAGCGACGGAAGCAATGGAGTCAACGACGAGGAACGGTAGCGTGGGAAGATACACGAACCAGTCGCATGCACCAGAAAGTAATGGTGGCGATGTGTAGCGACGATGGTGAGATGGTGTGCAACAGCGTCATCGAAAATAGTGGGTTATGGCAAGATGATGCACACTGGTGATGAAGGCAGCGGTGGTCGATGAAGATGAAGTTTTGCAGCAATGAACAATAGCAGCGGTGAAAAAATTAGGCAGTGAAGATGATGAAAGTCGACACAGCAATGGCGACGAAACACAAAGATTTGGCGATGAAGGCCGGCACAAAAGATTGCCGTGATGAAGGCCGAAAAATTATTCCCAATTGTACGAGCTTAATGTTCTGATACCATGTTATTAAATAAAATAATAAAAAAACACAAAAATGTAATGTGGTTCGGCTCTATGGCCTACGTCCACGAGAGAAGAGAGGATAATTCTTCTTATTTGTGATGATACCTCAATGGAGGAACACCAAATAAATAGACTTACAGAGTTGTTCACTGTATAGTAACTCTTACAATTTCAGTATCTTTTAGATATGGTAACACCATAAAAGGCAACGCAATCCCCCATATTTCTCTTTTCTCCGCAACACTTTGTAATGGAATGTATGTGAATTGTAAGTGTTCTACTCAGTTAGAACCATCATTATTACTCTGCATTGGTGTGTTTCAAGATTGAAACAACCAAGTCCAGTGAATTTAGTTCACTTGACATCCAAGGTTGGAATCGAAAGAAGGTTTATTCTCCACCTCGACGTAAGATCTGTCGGTTCTTCCTTAGCCCGCAAAAGGAACATGGGTTTATGTTTTTATCCATTGGCAAAACCTTATGTGTTTGTATAAGCTTTACACTTGTTTCCCTTTTGATTTCTAATTCAATGTTTGATCAAGTTAAAGAGTCTCTGAAGGTGCATCTCACAATTGTTTTTCAAGAAGCATCATATAAGCTTTTCGAAAATGCACGTGAGCAATACTAAAACATTGAAAGGTAAAAGGATTGTAAGTGTACTTCTCTCAGCATTACGTGCTTAATTCTACGTATCTTTGTAATGCAATGTATAAGCTGAATTGTAAGTGTTCTACTCAGTTAGAACCATCATTATTACTCTGTATTAGTGTGTTTCACGCTTGAAACAACCAAGTCTAGTGAATTTAGTTCCCTTGACGTCCAAGGTTGCAATCGTAAGAAGTTTATCCTCCACCTTGAAGTAGGATCTATCGGTTCTTCCTTAGCCCGCAAAAAGAACATGGGTTTATGTTTCTATCCATTGGCAAAACCTTTTGTGTTTGTATAAGCTTTACACTTGTTTCCCCTTAGACTTGTTGCTGAGTAGTAGGCGATTTGTTCTCCTTCTCGATATCACCACTCTCCACTGGTTCAAAGCTCTTTTGATCAGGATTAGTCTCGTCGTAATGAACTAGAGAAGTTGGGCTTTGAGAGTTTAAGTTGGGTTCTCCACTAGCCTCACCCATTATCACCTCTTTGGCAATAAAATCTGTCATCGGACTTTGGGCCAAGTAAATGTGTCTCCTTCGTTGGGCTGAAAGTCATTTGTGGGATTTTGATAGTTCTTATCCATCATAGGCTGAATAGTTGGGCTCATGAACTTTATTTCCTTCTGCAATGATGTTGTGGGCCCAGAAGTCCAGCCTAAGTGAATTTTTCCCATTCCTGCCCATTCTCTTTCTCAACCGCCAACGTGGCTTTTTTGATGTATCTGGAAAATCCTCCAAATCCTTCCCTGTCAACGTCGCCACCTAAGTAAGAGATTTTCCATATTCCTTTCTATTGTTCCTGACATCATCATCAAAGCCCCTGACGTCAGCTTCCCCTCCGCCTCCCTCGCTAGAACTGCTTGGGAGCAAGCGCATGAGAGTTCTTCTCCTTAGATACCTCTTTCTCCTCCGAACTTCTCCCTGATGAAAGAGTATTTCCTTCATTAAACCTCAACCAACCTCCATATTGGTGTTTGGTTTCATGAGTCAATGAGTCTTCAAGCAGAAGCTTTTCACAAAATTTAACTGTATAGGTCAAGCTTCCACAGTAATAGCAGAAATCCGAGACTCTCATATTTGAAAGAAACCCATATAGGTTCACTTCTTTGAGCAACACGAACCTTCATCCCACGCCTAATTGGCTTTCTAACATCGAGACGAACATGAATGCGAAGTGAACGTCCCCAACAACACTGCCTTTGGTCTTTCGATATCTCTTCAAAAACCCCCAAGGCATTCCCGATCATGTGTGCAACTTCTTTGGTCATGTACGCAATGGGAAAATCATACACATGTATCCAGAATTTTGCCCATTTCATCTCAGTTTTAGCTGGTTTCTTCAAACAATCAACTTCTGCGAACACCACCAACACTTTGTCAAAGTGCCATGGTTATCTCTCTAGAACCCTTTTACTATCAACTAAATTGCTAAACTGAACAATGAACAATTTCTCCCCAACTTCCTTGGAGAAAATAGGTTTTGATGTTCTCTAAAGTTGATTCATTGTAGAACGAAAACCTTCCTTGCTCACTAGCTTTAGGGAAAATACTATAGTATACAAACATTTCCTGAAATCCTCTCCTAGTCTTTCATCCCGGGCACCCGCAATATCCCAAACTCGATCTTCTTCTTCTGTCATAGATAGCGAATTCCATAACCCCAATAACTCACCATCCATGACTTCTACTAGAGAAGAGGATTGCTCACATGTTGTGAGAAAACACTCTTAGGAAGAAACTTCCGAGTACTAATAATTTGAGTCTAATTTGTCTATGTTCATGTTATTACATCAGTTTTATTTCTAATGTTGCACTTGCGGGAAATCTCTTAACACAAAAGCCTCCTCCTCAAGGACCTCAACTCTGACTTCAAAACTATAGTTGACATAGAATCCCATCGATGCATATATCAATCTTCTATTAACAACACTCAGTGGTCAAATAATAAAAATAAACTTATTGGGTGTATAATACTTCCAAGAAATATTAAAATAGCCTATATTAGTTTGCTATAAGATTTTAAAATACAATTTTTTAAGTTTTTACTATTTATTTATATTATTTTATAAGGGTGTTTTTAGATGTACTCATCAAAAACATTCACTTTACCCATTTGTTATGTAGCATCATTAAAAATCAAGTTGGTGGGTGGAGAGAAATTTTGGTAGGTATAACTAGAGGCTGCCTTTTATAAATATAGTTATAAAACAATTAAGAT
Source organism: Paratinospora sagittata (assembly GCA_035771175.1). Lineage (NCBI taxonomy): Eukaryota > Viridiplantae > Streptophyta > Magnoliopsida > Ranunculales > Menispermaceae > Paratinospora > Paratinospora sagittata. The sequence goes on along the minus strand of JAYMFD010000537.1, from coordinate 13,042 downwards.
TTTAATTTAAAAAGAAAAAAGAAAAAAAACTTTTTTTTTTTTACCTCAAAAAAAAAACTACTTACCAACAAAGAAACAATGTCCACGTGAAAATTGACATTTGTACAAACACAGGGTAGGTCTATTAAATATTAATACCAGGTATTGTATATGCATATTTCCATACATACCCACTTTCAATGGATTACAAGCACGTCGACGTCAATACAGTGAAGTGCCGACATATTTCGTCTTTCTTTTAAATGAGAAAATCTTAAAAATCTTCAAGAAAAACCAGCTTTTGTCATGAAAAATAGATATATCTAGGAATGGCAATATAGATCATTCGACCCACCCGGCCCAATCTTGCCGGACCTAAGAATAATCGGGCCGGACCTTATAAAATTTATGGCCAAGTCAGATCAGGCCGACATTACAAAACTTTGGCCCAAGTCTGACTCAATACATAAACGGATCGGGCCTTTGGACCGAGACTCGAATGGGCTTTTAGGCTAATTATACAAGTCGAATTTATTAAATATGACAAAATAAAATTTAAAATATTACAATATAAATTTTATGTTGATAATAAAATAATACATACAAATTATAAATTCAATAATATTATTTATTGATTCGTTAATAATAATAACTTGTACATATATAAAAAAAATTATTTAAAAAGAGATTCTAATTACTACAAAGTTACAACTTTTTTTAGAACACAATCATTCAACTTATCATTACAAATTAAATAAAAATTATAATAATTAAAAATAAAAATAAAAAGATTTATCATTTTGTATATCATTTTTTTTTGTCTTGCGTATAATTTACATCTTATTTCTTTCGTAACCAATCCTAATGTTATTATTTTATATATTGAACTATATAACATAATATTTATTTTGATTTCCTATTTCATTCTAATTTTTTTACAACTTTTATAATTTGTGTTCATTCTGTGACATCTATAGTTAATTGTGTATAATTAATTTATACTTTCATTACTTATCATATATTACATTATACAATATCATATTACAATTAATTACGTAAACTTTTATGAAAGATTATAACAAATTAATTACATTTTATAAGATAACAATTTTCAAATTAAACAAAAAAAAAACTTAATGAATATTATATATTCACATGCAATACACACATATCTATTAGTGTTTACATATATATAATTAAATTAAGAATTGGGTCTTTGGGTCGAACCTTTTGACTAGACCTTCGAGCCAGGCCAAGTCTTGATATGTAAACCCAAACGATCTTTGAGCTAGGCCAGGCCTTGATATGTGAACCCAAACCTACCTAATAAATTTTGGGACCGAGCTAGGCCGGATCATATAATAATTGAGCTCAAATTTGGGTCGGGTCATTTAGATCGGACAAGGGCGGGCCCATGAGCCCTGGACCAAATTGTCACCCTTAGATATATCTTGCCATTATAGCAAGCAATCACATTTAATTCCACATCTACACGTGGAACTAAATGGTCGATAATATTGAAAATCAATAAGAATGTGTTCATCTTCCTCTCTTTCTTCAACTTTGTGCAAGAAAACGCCAACGATGTGTTGGCCTGATGGCAAATAGTAAGCGACAAGGTTATAATAGGTCGAAAGTTCAATTTGTGGCTGAAGCAAATTAACAAACACCCTACGAGACGTGGGATCATCCTATCAGATGGTCAAATTTCTCGAGTTGTGGGCTGGTGACAGTGTTTTCAAGGCTACTAGGGAGAAAACGCCTAGGTTCTGTGCTAGGCAGGCAGTGAAGGTTTGTACAAATATTTAAAAAGTTTAGGGGGTCTCTCTAATTTGAAAATAAAAAAGCTTTAAAAACATAAACGTCACTTTCTACAGTAAACCCTCAAACTTTTTTCTCTCTAAGCCCATCCTTCCTATTTGCTCCGACCAAGAAATGTCGTCGAAATCTCTGGCGACCATCGGCGACCCTTCGACAATAGATATTTGAGCTTTGTACTTTTAAATCTTTTGGATAATGTGTATTGTGGCATGAATTAATGTTTTGTGGACATGAATTTAATTAACATGAAGTGTTTTTTATCATTTTATGAAAATTAAACATTTATTATAAAATACAGTTAGATATATATAATTTTGTATATGGACAGTCTTGGGACATGTAAATAATTAATTAATTATCTAAGGACCTATAAATAAATATTTTTTTTTATCGCCTAGGCCACGTCTAGGCTTCACCTAGGCTACGCCTCGCCTAGACAGAACAAATCGCCTAGATAACGCCTTGGCGCTTTGAAAATATTGGTTGTTGACTATCCTCTAGCTTGGGCGTTACCATCGGTGTCCCACCCAAATTGGTGTGGGATTAGTGGGTTCAACAAACCAGCCGATACCCCATGGGTTGGACATGGTGTCCCTAGTGTAAAGCAAGTTAAACATTGTTTCTACTAAAAAAAATAAAAAATAATAATAATAATAATAATAAATAAATAAATAAACCCGCAAGAAAACTAAGATACAAAAGAGAAGTAATTGCAACATTTTAGGCTTCATTCAGGACTTTAGCATAAAAAAAACAATGACTTTAGCCCATGGCTATGTTAGATTTGCATTTTCTAAACGGCTTTAATCGAGAGTTGATATGGAATAGCCCATATATTATGCAAGCCCAAGAAAAAACAAGGTTCTGAGATTGAATAGGCATTTTTAAATGGTCCGGAGCATATCCGAGATTGGAGTAGAAGAATTGACAATTGTATGCTATTAGCACTTCAAACAATGATTATGTTCTCAACCACTTTTCGAATTTTGAAATCACGCAAATAGTAAGTGATGCATTTAGGCAACAAGAAATTGAATTTTGTAGCCCAAATCAACAAACAATAACGATCATCCATGAAAATAGTTTGACCTTCATCATGAATATTTAGCTCACTCTTTGCATAATCATTCAGAAACCAAATTAAATGCTATTGCTTCATCATGTAAATACAATTCTATCTATCCAAAAAGTCTTCCATATGAAAAATGCATTTAGTTGACCGAATTCAAAAACAGTTTTTAAAAAATATACTTAGAAAATAATTAGTTTTCATAAAACAATCATTTAGTTGATAGAATTCAAAAACAGTTGTTAAAGATTAGGGATTTAAGCCAACCTGACTTACCCGACCAACTGAACCGAATCAAATCAAATACAATCCGATAGATTGAGTTGGATTAAAAATCTCAACCCAACCGAACCGAACCTAATATTAACCCTTAAATTCATTATCCTCTAAAGCCACCAAATTACAAAACTAACGAAACCCCCAAAGTTTTAAACCCAAATCACCACCTTTTTAGCTTTACATAAAATTTATCAACCATTCTACTACTACTTTGATCCTCTTTTTCTTCTTCTTCTTTGTTTGTATTTCTTCTTCTTTTTAAAATTTTCTTTTATTTTTTTTATTTTTTTCTTCTAAAGTTCAAGCCATAATATATATATATATATAAATCAAGTCTTTTCAACCCGAATGACCAAACCAATCTAACTCAATCTAACCAAAACCAAACTAGTTCGGGTTGGGTTGGGTTGTGATGTTGGTTTGGTTTGAGTTGAGTTTCATTTTTTTCCATCCTAAACTAGTTTGGATTAAGTTGAGTTTTCGCTCGAACCCAGCCCAACTCAACTTAACCAGTTTCACCCCTATTAAAGATTATACATAGAAAACAATTTGTTTTCATAAACCAATAAATAAGAATTATTTTTCAAATTTCTTACCCTTTTCCTCTGTGAGGACATCTTGAAGTTTCTCTTGACTACCTGCTCACCAATAACCAAGTTGACCAAGGCAGTATCTTAATCTACACATATGATATGACCTTTCTCAAATATAACCAGAATTGTCTAAAGCCAAGCTATTTGAAGAAGCTGGACCTTCATGATTAGGTTTCATAAGTTGTAACAACGTGTAATTGAAAATTTATATGTCGCAAATCAATGGCAAACCGAGACCCATCATTTTGATCGGCATCAATAGCAAACAAGCTCCATGACTCACCAATTGGTCATCTATTACTGGGAAAGATAAATAACAAAACATATCCAAGACCACATTTATTAGAGAGATATTGACAAACACTTGGCGCGCACCATTTTTTGGTCATCAGTTGTAGCAGATATCCTTCAGCTTTTCCGCAGCCGATTGATCCACAGAATACTACAAAAAACGAAAATGAGCCCAAAACGAGTTAGTTACATGAAGAAAACGGTAGATTCATTTATGGGTAGATTCATTTATGGGTAGATATAAAGAAAGTTAGATTAAGGTGAAGAAGAAACCTTGTTGAGAACCCAAGTGGAGTGCACATAAGCCCTCTTGAAGAGCTCGTCGAGGGCTTTAGCGTCGTTGGTGTCGACTTCTCTGTAGTTGACGAAGTTCTCTCTGGCGTATTTCGAGTAGTATGGTCTAGTGTCCTCTGGCAAAAGCCTTACTAGCCTTAACACTGCACCGTACGCGCTCAATCCTCGCTTCATTTCTTTACCCTGTTCTTCGATGCTACTCGCTTCTTGATTATTGTGCGATCTTGCGCACTAATTCCTGAATTTCGGTGCACCAAACCAGCACCCTTGTTGCCAGCAACTTGACGACGGCCGTGTCTGGAAAGACGCTTTTAGAACAGTAATTTGAGTTTAAAAAAAAAAAGCTATTTAAAATCTGTTTTTATAAAATATATTAAAAATGTTTTTTTAAATGGGAGGATATGTATATATAGTGAAAATGACAGTTCGTACTCTAAAAAGGACACCAGCAGTCAAACACAATATCAAAAACGCAAAACCACCTCTGAGATGCTTTTCCAAAATGCTAATACTTGTATTTCTCCAACGAAAACACACAACATGTCAAACGACTTTTTACCTACTTTTGCGATTTTTCACAGTAAACGCGGTTGTTACAGCACTCCTAGAATTGGGTTATTGCTAACACGGTTTGTTACTAGTTTGTGGTTTTAATTATGGAGGCTACTTACTTAAGTTATTATTATTATTATTATCTAATTTGAACTCTTGGACGAAGGACTCTTTAGAGAGGACACGTGAGAATGTAGAGCTATAGAATTTCAAGACAAACCATGAAGTAATCATCCTTCTTTTTTTAATAACTCGAGGTATCTAGCCAATGCGCCATGACCAATTTTCAGGAAGAAGCTTCAATAAAGAAAGAGAGTAATGTTCTCTTAATAAATGTGTAGGATACATAGTTCACGACACAAAAAATGTGTAAAATAATAATCCATTACACGTAGCATAACTCCTTTTTAAGGTAGAATCAAATCTTCAACTGAATGGATTTTTTTTTTTCTTAAATTGCCTATGCAATAGCCATGGGCATATTTGACCCCCAAAAAAGCACATAAATTAGGAACCCACTTATACCTATATGAATCCAAATAGAGCAAATGGACCTTTGACAATGTGTAGGCTACTTTGTATACTATAACAATATCAATATCTCCTTCTTCTTCCCTTTCGTCTTCTTCAGTTCCAGTGACCATCGCCCACTATTCCCTATTTTTCTTCCCAATCCAACAACATCTCTACATGATTCAAGGGTTTTTGGTGAGAAGCGGCAAGGGTTTTGGTTAAAGCTTGCCTTCGTCGACACACCGCAATAACTTCTCCCGGTCTCGCCATCAGATTCCGATTTTGGTGTAGGAGATCCGTTGTATGTAGCCACTGATCCAGCCAAGAAAAGCGAAGAAGGTGAAACTTCGCCTCTACCGCTTAGGTTCTCCAAGCGACAGAGGCGAGGACGTAGGATAGTTATTGTCACACCCCGCAGGATGTGATGAGTACTCTACCCCTCAACCACACAGGTCTATTGGGAGCACTCCAGCCGTTACATACCACAGAATATTGGCACACCCCAGTACACAGCACACCGCAGCATCTAGTACCCCCGAGATCATTTGTCCATACTATTCACCCATGAATAGTACAGGGTCTCCCCCAGATTCGAACTCACAACCTCATAGTGAATAGTGCACAGTGAACAGTGAATAAGGCATAGTAAACAATGAATAGTACATAATTACAGTGAATAGTGAATAGTGTGCGGTGAATGTGAATAGTGAACATTGATCAGTTACTGTGCATAGCGATGTGACCAGTGATGTGAACCCAATGAAACCTCGGTTTGAGTTTATAGAATCGTGAAGAACTGCATTCCGGACGTTAGAACATGGTATGTAGATATGCTTTGATAGTTTTAGTAATTAAGTATATGGTGTCGTGAAAATATGATTCGGAAATCTATTTTCACTGTTCTTTCGTGTGGAAATATCTAAATTGACCACAGAAACGAGATAGTAGTTTCTTCAACTGCTTATGAGTCCTAAATGGATTTATTATTCGTGATTTGAAGTGAGTTGAGAAATAAAAGATGTAAATAAATATGAATACAAGAAATTGAATTATGGAGTGATTATGACAGGTTAAATTCGTTGGATTTAACTTGGAGCTGGACTCGAAAGCGACGATGATTGGGTTTAAGTTGAACGTGTCGTACTGTGAGTATAGTTTCCTTGATTTGGTTCTTGTATGGCATTGTACGCGTATAAAATGTTTGATTGTATGCATGTTATATCTATATATATAATGCATTGAGTTTTATGGATCATGTAAACTGTTTTTAGCAATTGGAGTTTGTAATGATGAGGCTTTGCGATTCCTCATCGTCATTTCGTTAGGAATTAGACCCGGATGAGGTTTTGCGAGTCCTCATTATCAGTAGGTCTGTCCTAACAAGGATTGCGATCCTTGAAATGACTGGAAATTGGGTAATAAGAAGCTGTGTCTACCTTGTACGGCCATACAAGGGATAGACCCGCTCTCTTGCCTTGCGGAGGAGGGAGATTGTGCATTGTGTTATTGAAAATCATGCAAAGTTATGTTGTTGACATGTACAATATATTCGTTGAATGATGCATGTGTTGAATAAGTGTTTGAAATGATTTTAAATGTCATATTTCTATAAATGTATATAATTGTCATCTCAAGAACTATATTCACTGAGCTGTTGATTACTCACCTCATTTCCTCCAATATGTCAGGTATTGAGTCAAAGGGAAAAGGAAAATAGCTGAGTACTCTAATGTGTAACTTGTAAGCATCCATATAAGATAATCCCATATGTAGTATACACACGTATATTTAGCTCCTACGTATAAAATACATGTATTATACGTCTCGCTATACATGTATTTTAACGAATGTATTTAATTAAAATTACGGGGTGTTACAATCTCCCCAACTTAAAGAATTTCGTCCTCGAAATTTAGAATCAAGGACTATTCCTCAAGTGATACTCAATCCCAGAAAACGGCTCCCGCATTTTATATGTCCGCTCCCACAAGGATCTCTAATGGTCCAACAGATTGCGGTGCACGCTGTTCTTTTATCCCACATTTCATTTGGCCTTTATGTGGTAAGACCCTTAGCAAAACGGAGTCAGCCACAATAAATTTCAAGGCCTTAGTACCCCAGTGAACAGTATTTTATTTTATGTTTTTTTTTTTTCTTCATTTTCTTCTTCTTCTAAATCCACATGTTAATTAATCAAGTTACATTCCATTCATTCCACAAATTAAATTCTCACCTGATAAATATTTATGATCATCTCCTTTCATCATCCCAAGCATTATATAATATTACCACACAACCCATCTAGGTGATATTACAAATATATAGTGTGTGATAATTATACATATCAAAATAACAAAAGTTATTTCCTCCAAACATACATACACATACCAGACGAAGGCTCACGTGATTATCACTCACGGATGTGCCTTTTCCCTTCGACTCAATACCTGAAATATTGGAGGAAATGGGGTGAGCAAACAACAGCTCAGTGAATATAGTTCTTGAGATGACAATTATATACATTTAGAGAAATATGACATTTAAAATCAGTTCAAACACTTATTCAACACATGCATCATTCAACGAATATATTGTACATGTCAACAACATAAATTGCATGAGTTTTCAATAACATAATGCACAATCTCCCTCCTCCGCAAGGCAAGAGAGCGAGTCTAACCCTTGTATGGCTGTACAAGGTAGACACAGCCTCTTATAACCCAATTCACAGTCATTTCAAGGATCGCAACCCTTGTTAGGACAGACCTACTGACAATAAAGATATTACGATGTATATCGCGTAACAACAAGCGGAATCAAAATCGAACTATTCTATGTCGAGTTGTACTCGAAACAAAGCTTTTTTAAAATTTCAAAAATGCTAATTTGAAAGCCTAAACGATGAAATTTGCCCAAAAACGTACGTTAATCACAATAATAGTTGTGTGTATTAATTGATCGTCACGCTGTTTTTCTTCAAGAACAAGGGTCATTTCATCAAAATTCTTTGCACGATCTTTTTCCAAAATTTCATGCAAGTCCGTCTTTTTCTACTACACCGTTTCTTACACTTCTATCAAATTAAGGTAATTTTTGGGTATGCGTATGCTAAAAGAAAAACTCTTATATCAATTGTGATTGAGCCATTGGCTCAATGGGTACTCAAGTTGCGAAATCTAACCTTATGAGGAAGAGGTTGCGAGTTCGAACTTGGGGGAGGCCCTATATTATTCATGGGAGTGTGAATAATATGGATAAATGATCTCGGTGACCGGCGTCCTAGATGGGACAATATTATGTGGTACTATGGCTAGGCGTTCGCCCCGAGGGGGTGCGCCCGCACCTGGGTAAGGGGCACGCTGTGCAACCCAGGGTGTGACATAGGTGCCCGTACATTGTATTTAGTATAAATAACTTTAAGGATTATATTCTTGAATCAACTAAAGTTGAATCATTCAATGAACTAAATGCCCAAAATATAGCTCATCCATTTCTATCAGTTCGAATAAATAATAACTACAATAATGTTTGTAACATAACAAAAAAAAATTGTAAATAAGCTCATATTGTATGATCGACACTAAGTACAGACTCTTCTTCGACGTGGTTGGCGCTCGAACAGTTGTAATTCTAGTTGATCTTGAATTGGTTGGGAAGGACCTTTGTGAATAAGCTGTGAAGGATCTTGGAACACCTGTGGCTCATAACCGTGACTATCATGTAAAGGTGAGGAAGGTAATGACTCCTCAGCTTGTCGCACATGACTCTCATGTAAAGGGGAGGAAGGCAATGACTCATCGGTCAAAACATCAATCTCATGTCGTGCACGTCCTTGTCCCCGTTCCCGTCCCCATCCTCATCCTCGTCCTCGTCGTGGACGTGCACGTCCATGGCCACAACCTTGATCATTAATAGATGAGACTACTATATCATCAAAATTGATGCTCGCGTCTGTTGGAGTAGAAGGTTCTGGATCCATATGATGTATTACTTCGTGCAATCGACGATCTAGATGCATAGCTTCCATGAAGGACATGCACATGGATCGAACAAATGGGTCCCCAGTAGCACCCACATGGTGGTAAACTTGCTCCACTCCAGTTGCCTAGAAACATAATTTCACCATAGTCAATCATTAAGCACATTTAAAAATAAAATTGAAGTACAAGTAATGATTGACTAACTTACAAGATAATTAAAAAGTACACCCCGCCAACTAATAGATCATCTAGTAATAGAGCAATACCACCGCATATACTCGGCATCATAGTAATCAGCAACCGTTTTGATCCTAGGACCAACAACAAGAAGCTCATGTCGACTACCCCAAACCTCTAGGTACCTCCGATGGTATGTAGCCCAATTCGTTGATGAATTGTTTCGCAAAGTAGTCTCATGAAGGGAGCTCTCAGTGTCACAATTGCTCGGGATTGACTATTTCATACCGAATTACCAAAGGACTCTATCAGGAAAGTACCATTCTACAATGTGAAAGCAGATGAGTGGCACCTTACTCCGCCAAACATAGTGATCTCGTCGATAATGCAATGACATATGGTCCGGTTCATCATCAACCTTGTATGGTTCCCAAATTACTTGGCATAGTGAACAAAAAAATTATTTAGAAGAGGTGCAAAATTTTACTTATGTAAATTATATTACATATACTACCTGCTCTGCAAGCAAGCTGGATGTCAAGTGTCTCACGATAATGAGGAACCACATGGGTCGAAACTTTCGTCACTGCAAACGTATCTCTCCAGCTAAACACGCATCAATTAATTAATATTTGTAAAACATAAATATTTATTAAAAAACATAACATGAAAAGTATATATTCAACAAAAAGTAGATATTACCTTGTCTTAAGAGGTCCTGTTGGTAGTATTACTTGGTCAATGGATACAATATCATTAAAATTAAAATGGAGACGCTGAAGTGGTGCAATATATGGAAATCTATCTCATGCCCACAACTGCAACAATATCAATGGTCTTGAAATCTAGTGTAGATCCCCATGCGCTGCGTGACACAACTCTCGATATAACCAGGCCAAACAAACACTACCCCAATTATACTTTCCAGTTGCCTTAAAGTCCACTAACAGTGGTAGGGACATCAAATGGACCAAATTGTTTGATTTATCTGATAATAGACATCATCCTATCAACTGCAGAATATGTGTCCGAGCATATCGTTGGACCGCAGCCTCGTCAAAGTTTGGAAGTGGATAAAAAATCATTGTTGAGGGTCATCTGGATCATGTTGAACCAACTCATCATTAGTAGGACCTGGTCGAGGAACCATCTGTGCCAACACACACATTTTCAACTTCGCACATTCCATATGTCGTCATGCAGGTCTGAAGCCCAACAACTCTTCACACAAATCATACCAATTATGTTGAGTCGACCCCGTCACTGGTAGACCATCAACTAGAAGCCCTAATTGGATCTCTACATCTTGTAGTGTAACGATGCACTCCCCATGCGGCAAGTGGAAAGTATGAGTCTCTGGCCTCCACCTCTCAACTAAGGCAGTAATCAGTTGTCAATCAAGGGTAATAAACTTCACTCGAGCGACCCCATAGAAACCTGTTTCTTGTAAAGGTTGAATGAGCATGCTATGGATGGGCATTTGGTGATGTAAGGATGCATCGCGACGCCTAACACGCATATGATGCCCATGTTGTTCAAGATCCCAATGGATATGCAATCAAGGTTAAGGCAAAAAACTAAAATAACATTTATTAAACATATAAACCAAAATACATTGTAAGTATAGACATACCGGCTCATCCCAAGCAATGGATGATCTATGTCTATCTTGCATATACAAGACTAAAGGATTAGAAGGACCTGGATCCACACTAGCAGCAATGACATAATAATCATAGTATTAGTAAAGTATTGAATACACATATGCAACTATTGGATCTGAATATTCAAGAGGACAATGGTGTAATTCCTTCAAACTTAAATGTTACAAGTGAAAATCTGTAGTATATACGCATAGATGGGATAGAAAGATCGGAATGATGAAACTAGATGGAGAAGGGTCGGATGGACCGGGATCCACACCACCTACAATAAGAAAAATCAATATTGTAAGCCTCTGGAGTAGCATATCTACTTTACAATCTTTGATATTCAATATTAATAATCAAAAATTCACATTGCATACTCATATCTGGATATGAAGGATCAAAACTCCAATTATCGGATATATGAAAATTAGACGGACCAGGATCCATATTTGTTGTAATCAACAAACAAATGAATACACCTGAGAGTTACTCAACATGAAGCTTTTTTTATACGTAATAACTAGTACTCATTCTCTTCATAATAAATGTTATAGTTACAAGAATGACAATATATGGCCATAAAGAATGCAAACTACATTATAACATATATTCAAGCCAAAGAAGCCATTAGAAATCCATAATATAATACATACCCAAAAAAGAGAATGTTTGTAACATTATAATGCATACCCAAATATGGTCATATGTTGACAATACTATAATACATGCCCACAAGGAAAAACAAAAATAAAATAAAATAAAATAAAATAGTAGATTGGCTTGTCAACAATCATCACATGTTATGGGTTTAAGGAAGACTGTCCTCCTCGCAAGGTTGGGCATTTTCTCTTATTGTGTCCACGTTGATGACAATGTCCACAATAAAGCTTCTTGTTTGGTTCTCACCAATCCATCTCATTTCTAATACGTTTCGAAACTGGTCGTCCTTTCATACGTTTCATAAGACCAGGTAGTTGTAGTAGAAAAAGATATCTCACTGATGACCAATAATCTTTGTGTGGGATGGCTCTAAAGGGTGTGGAGTAGCATAATATAAAAGAATCCCAACGATAGTACTCCTTCACAAAGCTCCAATGATTAATTCTGGCAAAGGCACACACAACAATGACATGTGAGCAGGGAATGCCAAAACTTCGCCATTTCTGACAACTGCAAATCGTATAAGATCGGCTCACAACTTGCTTATGGTTGTCCATATCCATATGAAACCCACTACAACCAGTCATCACCTCAAACTCTCCTCGTACCCTTGTCAATAAGTGTTCCTTGATGACCCTTTGACTTTTGTTGTCATTGTTGAAGCAATTTCATTGCATAGGGAGTATACTCTTCACCATTTTTCACAGCTTCCTCATACTTTTTTTTGCCTTGTTTCAAAATACTTAATACATCGATAAAAAGTAATTTGAACCAAAACACATATTGGCAACATCCTAGCACCTTTGATTACATCATTGAAACACTCTGCAATTGAAGTAAACAAAACAAGATATTTATTATTTTATATCTAAGCAAGTAATACATAGAGGTCAAAATAGCATATAAATTTCATACCTACGAGGTTTGTAATCATCCAACCATATTGATAGCCCTCATCATATGCCTGCGTCTATTTCTTCTTATAAATCTTAGAAAGTCATCTATGAGCTTCAGGATTCAACATTTTAATATAATCTAGATATGCGACCTACTTGTGTGGTTGGTGTTGTTCGCTTACTAGTTTTGCTAAGTTTTTTAAGTCTTTGTTCTTGAACTTTTCATTCAGATTGCTACTCACATGACGTATACAAAACTTATGGTGCCCAAGAGGCTCGCACCAACCGC